>AYEL01079886.1:0-33053 GCA_000484575.1 Olivierus martensii | reverse complement strand
AGCGTTAGGACGTTCTCGTTTTGACTAGGAAATTCTGGTATTTCCTGAATTCGGGTTTGTCCTGTAACATATATAATAAAATTATTTTCACCTATATAAAGTTTCACGTATTAACCTTATTAATAAATTAGTTTGCGTTAGGCTTTTTTTACATAGACATCCTTATAAATGTTGACATCCAGTGTTAGAGTTACATAGCATTTGAAATAAATTATATCGATAAATTAAAAAGAGGGGGCCCCATCGACATTTTTGCAGGGGGGCCCCTCAGTCTTCAGCTACGCCACTGTCTACGTTGGAATCTCTAACAGCCTACCAAAAAATAAGATTGGAAGTGTCATTAAACAATCTCACTATCGACTTTTTCAGAATTTCAAATATAATGCCTTCTTTGTATTCGGTTTAATAACGTATGCATCATTATTCTATACAGTATTTATAGTAAAATTCGCTTAATTTTCGTCTTACACTTTGAATTCTAAACATGGAACATGTGCAATCTTGACCACTTATTTGTGTAGCAGAAACATTCCGATACACATTAATAGTGAGCAGCAATTAGTCTTTTCAGTTCAGAGCACTGTAATCAACCCATCTCATTTGTATTCCTCACTTCTATTCTTAGTCAGAACGGATGTGTCCATTTTTAGCTTCCACTATGCACGTTCGAACTGACAGATTTTATAACCGATCAACTTCCAGTAAGCTCACTCCCTGGGAAGAAGGTGAATACCTTTTTGGAACGAACTGTACAATTAATAAGTTGCTGTTTTTGCTTAGAATTGTATAGTTTGTTATTGTGTTTGATAAATTTTTATAATTTATTAGAATTTTTTAGTTTTCTATAAATAAGTACTGTATGTTATGAATTAGTGTTTCCATGCGGGAATTCCTTCCCGCCCATTCCCAGGAATTTTTTTCATTTTCCCGTTCCCGAATCCTGAGAAATATTTCTTGGGAAATCGGGAAAATTGGCTCCTTGAATCCAGTAATACCCACAATGGGAAATAAATGTACTACTCACAATGTATCTTTTAAATATTTTTCCTATTTATCTCTATCTAAAGTTACATTGTGTTACAATATTATACTCCACCAGAATCAGATAACACATGACCAGCTAATTTTAGCTCTTGTAAATCAAGCACATTTCATCATGGAGAACAGAAAACAGCTTGTACATATTTACACAGAAAAATATTTATTTTCACAACCCAGGATTTGACAACAAAATCATAAAAATTACCTTAGATTTTGGGTGAAATCTAAGGTAATTTACCTGAATATGATATTGTATTCAAATCCTGGGTGAAAATAAGTATTTATGTATAAATTGTTTCTGTTCTCCATGATGAATCGTTTCCACAAAATGATGGCTAATATTACCAACTACATTCGATCAGTTTGTTTGAGGCTGACGATTGTGACCTATGTGAGTGTTCTTGGTTCTCTCAGCTGCTGTAGGTAAATCAATCTATTTAGAAATAACTTGCACTGCTAATTATTCTAATATTACAATAATTTCCAATCTCATATCCAGGGCCGGCTCAACATACGATTGAGCTGAGTGCCCGCTCAGGACACCAAAAGGCACTCCCAGAAGAGTAATGATTCATACAACACCTAATATGTCCGAAAAACAATTTCAAATAAATTTTTTTAATGTATTAATAGACACAATTTTAATATCAATGCAAGACAGATTTAAATTATTATACATGAAGAAACTTTGGGTTTTTATATAGCATAAATAAACTATAAGAAAAACAAAAGCTTCTTAAAAATTATTATAATTTTCAATTGATTCTAACTGCAGGATCAGAAGGTGACATAAATTTTATTATTTTTTAATATAAATTTATTATTATATAAAAAATTTAAAAAAATTTAATTATATTATGCAATTAATTTGTTAGTATTAAAAGACTTTTAAAGCCACTGATAAAATAACGCCGCTACAGGTTCTAAACAGAACAAAATGAAAGATCTTTATTCGAATATTTTGATTGAATTAAGGATTTTATTAACAACAACTGTTTCTGTTGCTAGTGCAGAAAGAATGAGATTGGGAATATTATTGTGATATTGTTTGATATACATATCACACAATGTATGATATATGTAAAAACTCACTATAAGGAGTTTTGATTAAATAAAGTTTGCATTAATTACGTTTTTTATATTTCGGGAATTCTCGGGAAATACGATTTTCCCGTTCTTGATTCCCGAAGGTTCCAAAATGTCGGGAATTTGGAAACACTATTATGAATATACAGTAAAACTCAATATCTTGAATCTCATGGGAACAAAAAAAAATTTGATATAAAGAGTTTTCAAGATATCAAAGTTCAATTTTAAATAAAGATTTTTATGTCACTAATACATACCATAGTTTTTAATACTATATAAGACATTCTTTTTAAATGAAAATTAGCATCTAAATACTCCTGCATCTTATAAACCAAAGGTTGAAAATATCACTGAATAAACATAATCATATTAACAAAAACCTGTCAACAATTAGAAGTGAAACTTAGAAAACAAAACTACTGTATGGCATATTCAGTATTCCAAGTATGCACAAAAAAGTTCTTGTTCCGGTTATCTGTAGCACATTTACGTTCATTTGTTAAATTTAAATCCTTTGTTTAGACTCCGAAAGCAAGGGAAAATTCGTAAATATTTTTAATTTCTCTATCACAAAAATTATAAACTAATTTGAGATAGCGTGGATTTTGAAGAAAATACTTCGAAATACTATTGAAATTACATTAGTTTAATGCTGAAAGTGCACAGAAAAAAATTTTTTCCACATATCAAGGGTTTTGAAATAGAGAGGTTTGAGATAACAAGATTACACTGTATTTATATAATATATAATGTAGAGAATATTCTATTAGTAATCCATGAGCTAATTTTCTGTGAACATATTGTGGACATTTACATAATTATATGTGTGTATTTTACAATTTATCTGTAAGAGTTTCTGCTCTGTTATCATTATCTTTCAATAATACAAAATATCAGTTTTTAGAAAAATTAATTATATTCATTCCTTTAAAAGGAATCTATTGTATTGAATATTTCATTATAGCAATAAATTTTATATTCAATACAATATTTTGAAGAAAAAATAATTTTATATACTTTTCAAAGGAAAGTGAGTCATTTTGTTTGAGGCTTGACTGTTTCTCATTAATAATTTTTGAATTAATTAATAGATTTTTATGAAATTCTTTAGGCATATTGTGTCAAAGATGATCTCAACACCATATGTTTTAACAACATAGGAAGCAGTTTTGAAAGAACTAATTACCTACTTTCTGAACATGGTCTTTTATTTTAGAATGATTAAATTTAAGGAATTAAAATAAATGGCATCAAAATTGTCTTCAATGTCATAAACTATAAAACAAATTTTTTCTGGAAAAATTTCTTGGAGGAGGATTGGGTTATACACAAGATGATAAAAAATTGAAAAATTTTGTAAGATTGTAAGATTTGCCAGTCATTGGTGCTGTGTTCCCATTGGACTTTCATGCCAGCCATGCAATTCATTATACTTATTTATATCAAAGATTATTATATTATTGTTTCGATTATTTTGTTAAAAATATGTGGATATGTATGACTGTACATAAATTAAATAAATTAATATTTCTGTAGGTTTTTTAAGTATTAGATACTGCATAAATATGACTGAAAATACATAAAGCAGTTTCATTGCATTCCTTTTATACTATTAGTACATATGCCATATTTATTCTTAAAAATATTTATTTCTTTTCAGTTCTATTATTAAAAATATTTGGATGTTGGTGAATGCTCATCTTGTGAGGAAGTTAACTTTGACCTATCCTATTTTTATTTTATTATGCACTCTATTATTTATTTATCATTATTTTCCTATATGCTAATGTATTATATTTTAGTTTAAAAGTTAACTTACTTCCACCTTCTCCGTTGTAGTTGGCAATCACATGATACGGAGTCGGAACCCGTATCCGGAAGAGCTATCCTGGTTAATGATGTCATCTTATCTACATAAATTTTACCACTGAAACTGATATGTGAAAATAAGAATGATCCATATCGGTGTATTGTTCGATATATAAATTAATTGTAAAGATAATGACATGAATGAATTACTCTGTAAACTAATAACTTTGAATTTGTTACGTATAAGTATGTAAATGAGTGAGTACGGAAGTGTTCGTCACTCAAGTATAAAAGAGGACGCATCCGAACAGCCAATTGAGGTGCTGAATTTCCAGACATAGAATTGGCGAAAGTGACAAGTGAGTTCTTGTAAGGATCGACTATTGTTGGAAGCTTGTATCGGAGGTGGAGGTATTAGAAGTTAAGTAGTATCTAAGGTTTATTCCTTTGTGGAAATTTTGATATTTGAATTGAATTAAACAAGTTTTGTTGGATACTTGTTTGTTGCTTTATTATAGTTTCAATAAAGCATTTGCTAACACTTTTGTAAGTGTTTTAGGTCTAATAAATTTATAGTTTTATTATTATTTAACTTGTTTGGAAATTTATTCAATTTATTAGTGAAAGTTCTAACATCGTTTTTTGTTTGTTTTACTGCTAACACTTAATCGGTACTTTTAGTGTAAGTCCTGATATTTGGTTTTGTTTCGTCGGTTAGACATTATGTTGTTGTTGGATTGTTTTATACTTACTTAGCATTAAGTTAGAACTTAGAAAAAAAGACCTGAGCTCAGGCAGAACTCCTGAATTTGCAGAGTCGCTAGCCGTTAAGTTTAGCTTATAATTATTGTTATTGACATTCGTTCAAATTCGCGACTTTGCAATCTATATCTATACATATTATAAATCCAAAATGCCTATATGTTCTTGTTCACTTATAATGCAAGAATGGCTGAATTGATTTTTATAAAACAACTTTTATTTGTTAGGGGATTTATTCAGGAAGATTATAAGAAGATATCATTAATACATGTTTCTAGGGATCAGCATAATTTACATAGATTACTTTATAAAACCTCTGCTGGATGAGTAACACTATTTGAGCAACCTCATTGGGTTATCATGGGATGACCTTGTGATATACTAGCTTATTAATAGTATTGGATTACAATGATCATGTCTTTGATAACTGAGCAGTTATTGGATTATAATGGTCATGTAATTATTACATTTGAATTTAATGACAGATGTCAAGCAATTCAGATTTCTTGTTAAAAGGCTGTTTAAGTATCATGGTAAAATCGGCATAAATAAACAAGTTCTGATTTGTGAATCCAAGTCAAGTTTATTTAATAACCTAAGAACTATACAGAGTACTGGACTTGTCTGACACTTTTTTGGTGTATGTCCTCCTCTTTCTGCTCCTCCTTCCTTTTTCTTCCTCTCTTATGCACCCTCAGTCAGATTGTTTTTTCTACTTACAACTTGAAGTGCCAAACTAAACTTGTATAATGATAAAATTATTAAGATAAAACAATAACAACTCCATCAATAGTTTTATTTTATTTATAATGGGTAGTCTATCTCTAATTTAATATCTATTATACCTTATATTACTTTATTTAATAAAATTTTCTTTTAAATTTTGATAGGCTTAGTGACTAGACTGACACGATGTGGTGTGCTGTTAGAGACATCTATTATATATATATATATAAATCTGAAATGCCTATGCATATATTTTCACATATAATTCAAGAACAGTTGAATTGATTTTTATGAAATAACTTACATATTTCCTGATTCTCTTCATTGAAGATTGTAACTGTCATTATTATGTGTGAAGAAACAAAGCTGTCATTGTCATAGCAACACAATTTGACTTATTTTAATTTATAGAAATTTTCCAATTACAGTAAAACTCCGCTTAACACTGCTCCGTTTAATGCTGTTTCGATATAATGTGGTTTTTTTAATTCTATATTTTTTATTAATTCACTTCAGCAGATTTTTTAAATCCTTATACTCACATAATTCCAAAATTGCAAAAATTTATTGCTTTGATACTCCTAGACCATCTCGCATTGCATTTGATATTGGTGCCTGCAATACAATACCAAAGTCTGCTGTGAAACATGCAACAGATTTTCTCAAAACAAGTTTATCCACTATTACAGAAATTATAAATCAGTTTATACAAAATGATCCAAATTTTAATAGAAGTTCAAAGGCATGACAAAATGTCATGGATGCAAAGTCTTGCTATTGGCAATTGCTTGCCAAACGAAAGAGGAAAAGGTAAATGATGTTAGATGACTTCTTAATGAAAAAAAAAAACATGTTAAATGAGGAAGAACCTTCCTCATCACCAACAAAAATTATTTATTCGAATATTTTTGATTTACATGAATAATCTATGAATACAAATCGATATTAGCAATAAAAAATGTCAATAATTAATGTAATACAATAGTAATAAAGCTAAGTTGACATGATCAGAATACTCTCGGACCATGTTCACTTGGACGATGTGCGTGCACCCATTCGGACGCTACTCGGATCATTTCATCTGAATCAAGTAAACTCGTACGGCAACCAAATACTCGGACGAAGTGGCAGCCGATTGGAAGTTTAAGATGACAGAAAGCAATAAACAACGATCACATAATTGGAGCAAAGCTCTCCTGTTTGTGTCAAATGATTGCATTTTAGAGTTAACGTGTCTTAAAAGTTCATCAAACTGAATATTAGTCAATTGTAGATGATTTTTGAATGTATTTTTATCTTCATTTTCCATCTCCTGCAAAAAGTTGGAAGATGCACGTAGTTGCTCACCCCTGAGCAATTATTAAGAGGAAGTTATGGAGTTGATCCATGATCCATTCTCAAGTCCATAACTTCTTCTTTTTCCATCTATTCTCTTTATTAATGTGACTGTCCAGCCCCTACAATAACATATCAGTCACAATATCTATCCCTTCAAGCACGAAATCTGCCATTTCACTCAGACTATAAAGAGAGTACACTTGGAATGTGTAAACAAACTTAAAACTCAAGTCTGAGGGTGTTCGGACTGAGTTTGTCTCTGAGTGAACATGGTCTGAGTGTATTCTGATCATGTCAACCTAGCTTAATACATGTTACAAAATAAAAAAATGGTACATATAATTTTTTATCACTCCTATTTCATCTATTCCCATTATTTATGTATTAAGATAACCTTGTTTAACAATGTTTCATTTAGCATTTAGTTTTCTTGGAACATATCCCCGCGTTAAACGGGGTTTTACTGTATTTATATGGATATTAATTTCCTATTTAATTTATCAGCATTTTACAATCTATGAATATTTTATTTTATGATTTTCACTAATATAAATTTTTATTATGTAGAGAAATTTCAATAATCAATTGATATTAACCTATTTATTTTCTGATGTTCTTCATTGGAGAAAGTAACTGTCATTATATTTAAACAAGCACCAAGGCAGGAACATATTAAATCAACATACACATTTTATGGTAGTAGCGCTTTCGATTCTTTATTGAAATCCTCCTCAGCTACCAATACATAAAAACAGTAAAAATCTTATATGTTCTATCGAACGCCAATGTAATTACGTTGGCATTCGATAAAACGTATTATTACAAACATTATCCTTGTGAATGTTTTTTTATATGAATGTTCTACAGATCTGAAATTTGGTCCTCTAACTATTCCTTCTCTACATATCCACCTTCTAGGACCACATACTTCTTACACCTGTAAAACAGTTGGAAGAAGTTATGACTTACTACATCTTCGAAGAAGTCTGCAAATTTGGAGGCAAACCAACTTTCCATAGCAGTAATGATCTCCTCATCATTGAAAAAACATTATCCTTGTGAATGTTTTTTTATATTTCGAAACAGGAAAATGTCTGAAATGCCCAATTGAGAAAATACAAGGGATGGAGCAAGGTTTTATAGCCATATTTGTTAGAAAACTGACTGTTTTGCAGCTTTGTGTGCAGATGCATTGTCAGTTAGCAGCAACATACCTTTTGACAACAAAATCACATCTTTTTTCCCTTGATATTGTCCCAAAACTTTTATAGCAAGTTCCTGTAGTAAGCATCTGTTATTGTCAATTCTTTTTGTAAGTAATCTGACAATATGACATCTTTGCTGTCTCAAAACACAGACAACATGACCTTGTTTGATGGCTTTCTCTTATGTTATCCTGTAGGCTGATGCAACCATATTTGAATTTCCGTTTCCATCATTTCAGTCTCATATGATGGACATTCCTCACCATATGCAGCTGACATCTCTTCATAGATTGTTTGTGCAATTTTTCTTTGAAGATGAATGAACTATATCATGGCTCAATACTCAATTTTGTACAGCATGACAGCTTCTTCTACTGTCACATTCCTAACTCTGATTAAGCAGGGCCTGTCAAAACAAATAAAGGTATGCATATTAATAAGACAGTAACCTATCATTATTTACAATTACAGATCTATAACACACATACAACATGGAGAGGGTAAGAACTTTTTGGCCTTCTATCATGCATTCAAAAATATTAATTTATTGAATGCTTCATAAATAAGCTTGAATATGTATAGACTGATTTTTCTTTAGCAAGTAAACATAGCAGTCACTACTATAAGTATCATCAGTTAATATTAGGGGAAGGAGGGGGAATGATGATCACTTAAGGGAAAATGGTTATAAATCAAAGGAATTGTATTGTATGAACAATTGTAAAACTACATATGTGATATTAAGATCTTTAATACAAAATAAATACACCTTAATCGTATTAGGAAATAAGTTAGTAACAAGAATGTAAACCCTACACTGGAAAAGTGATATTGACCGGAATTTCACAACTAAGGTGGGAAATTCCGATCAGATAGTGGGGTAATAGCGGTCATAACTGCTTTCATCTTCTTTACTTATGAAGACATAATCAGTTGCTGTTTCTCATCCGCTGCAGAGAGAATGGGCCCATCTTCCACAATGAACACATTGATACCACAGTTCACCACCTTTTCCTGTTTCCCTGCAAACTAAACAAACATTCGCATCAAAATCTGAAAGGTCGAATGAATCTTCATCATCATATGCAATAACATTAGAATCTTCACTTTCTTACGTTTTGAATGAGATATTCCTGCGTGTGGCCACTTTCCTCGTAGAAAAGCTTAATTTACTTAGTTTAGACTTTGTTTTTAGGCCTACACCTTTCCTCTGATGGGGTAATGGCGATCAAACAGACAAGCTGATCGGTATTCCCCCACTGTCGTCCATTTTTATGTTTCTTCCCGCATGCAAAATTTGGTTCCAATCATTTCGTACGAACTAAGCCTTTATAAAGCAGACAATCTCTTCCTTTCTATGATATAATTAATCAAATCATTAATAGATACAAATTATAACTTACCGTTAGTTGAACACACACAGAAAAATAGAACAAAACTTCGTTGAAAGATAAAACCCAAGCAGCACAAAATCACCTAACTCGAGCAGATCAGCCATAGCTTTTATGAGGTTTGTACTTCTCCCCACAGTGGGCAGCATGTTCCGCAACTTTTAAAAAGAAGCAGTAACTGAAAAACTCACATGATTGGCATTACCTGCTGATCGTCATTCCCCCTCCTACCCCTAAACAGAAATATATCAATCTGTGCATCAATATTTCTATTGACAATTTGTGCATTATCTAATATTCAAATGATCATTTAAAAAAATATAGAAATTATTATTTTACTGTCAATTTAAGACATCTGATTTGTGTTCCCAGTGATCAATCCTACTGCCTTAAATACAAATCCAAGAATGAAAATTATTTACATAATGTTTCAATGAAATTATAGTGGTCATTGGTTATGCTAATTCTGTTTCCAATCTGCCATCTTGATTTTTCCCATTTTTTAGCAGACGATAGAGCATCGGATACAAAATGGGAAAAAACTAAGGCAGATTAGTAGTATCTTATTTTTTATAATTATGTACATTATTTAAAATGAAATAATTATGAATGCTTAGCATTAATTTATTGCAATTAATATTCATATTTTCAATTTTGGTGATACTTCATACTTGAAAAAATAATTTGTAAACCTATGAACTCATAAAATGGAAACTTGTAAAGTAAGAGTTACCTGTGTATTGTAGCTTTAAATTGACTAACTTGTAAGTTTGAATCAAAATTTTTGCATCTAAAAATTGCTATACTTTTAAAATAATAGAATAATATATTTTCTTATGGTATTTAAACTTTTAGATTTAAATATTATGAAAAATATAAATAATTAACTTTAAACTTTTTTCCTAGCTTATTGATCATATTATTAGGCTTCGTGAAGAATTAGAGCAAGAGCGAGAAGAACGAAATTTTTATCAAGTAGAAAGAGATCAAATAAGTAAATTCTGGGAAATAACAAAACAAGAATTAGAAGAAAAAAATGCTGAATTCTTCAATAAAGAAATAGCGTTTGAAGCTGCTCAAAATAAATATGAAATGGAAATTAATGTAAGTGGAATGATTTTGATATTATTTACCTGTATAATTAATTTCACCATTATGGATGTGAAGATCATGGGGCATTAACATCAGGATATTGTTCGTATAATACATATGCATGTGGATTCGGATGCTAAAGGTCCAGGATTTGAGATTGACTCAACTACTTGATCATAACTAAAAATAAGCATATTTATTTAATATAATGAATATACAACATAAAGCAGTTAATAATAGTAAGTGATATATATATTTAAACCTAACAACTAATTGTTTCAATTTGAGAGAGAGTGAATTCTGTTATGACTCTCTGCACATACCTGAGAGAGAGAACCCTGCTGACATTAATCATTAATTCATTTCTGTTCACAAATTATCCTTTAATTTGTCCACATGTCCTTTATCTTTTGATAATCACAAACACAACCCATCAACACATAGTTCTAGTTCTGTATGTGGATGGGTACATAAGATGAAATAAAAATAAAAGTTAAACTAAAGAAAAATATATAATTGTAAAATATAGCACATTATGCTTATAATGCATCCCAAGAGGGTTTTTCTACACTTTATACCATTTACCTATTCCATCCAATCTTTAAAGAAAGCCTTAAAAGAAAAGAATTTAATTATACCTTTTAATAAACTAAATACTACCTATAATGGTTTAAAGAATGTTAAGCCTCTAATACCAATGAAACAAAGGGCAGGTATATATTTAATATCAATATTCAATAATGAAGTTGAAATATAAAAGCACTTATTTGCAAGGTGAAAATAGTTTTATTTGCATATAATGTTTTCGGACGTATTCCGTCCCTCTTCAGTATGGCTAACACTAGTTACATAACATACTATTCTTCCGTCCCTCTTCAGTATGGCTAACACTAGTTACATAACATACTATTCAAACGTTATTCCACACTGGAATTTACATCAATTTAGAACAATATTCAAAATCACTTTTTAAAATCATTTTTAGAACATATCTGTGCTAACAACATATTCATATATAACAAACTATTTTCACCTTACAAATAGTGCTTTTATATTTCAACATTTATATAGTAGCAAGTGGTAAACTGATGTGTTTATTCAATAATGATCTTAGTAGAAATGAAGTATGCATAAGTAGTACAATCCACTCATTAGAAATTAGAATTACCGAGCATAAATATGATATACAATATGCTAGGCACAACACTGCACTTGCAAAAGCCTTCTATGAACATAACATTTATATTTACTGGGATAGAGTTTCCACTTCCTTATGTCCTTAGATTTCTTAGATTTGTATATTGTATCTATGATAATGTGATTAAATTTTATATATTAAAAACGTTAAAAATCAAACATGAAGGCCTATGGTGAAATGATATAGGGAAAACAGGGAAAGTGAAAACAATCAGTCACTGGATCTGGATATTTGTGTTCTACACAATCGTATTAATCAAATGTAATCTCATATACTTATGATGCCATCACTGCACTTTGGATGTTGAAACATGGCTAAACCATGGGGCTAAACGGAAAGTTAATGCCTTGAATTTAGAACAGTGAATAATAATCCAAATTCCAGTGAGTAATAGTCCAAATTCTGACTAAATGGAGGAACAACGGAAATCACAAAGCAAGAAGCATGTTGAAGAATTAAATTAATAATGAGATACAATTAAGATATTTCGTTGTCTCAAGATAAAAAACTCACCCTGTATATTCTGTCAAAATTGAATATAACAACATAATATGAAAGAAGAAATGGTTAATTATGAATATGAATTAAAAGATTTGAATTGTTCTTAAATTTTAAATTAGGTGTAGAATATATAAACGAATGTATTCTAATACGTTGTAGTTACCATAGCAATATATGTAAACAATAGCTTGATTCGAATGAGAAAGTAGTATAAGATGCCTGATACACCGAAAGCGTTAACATTAAATGATATTGAATAAATATTGATATGTTTAAACTTCTAACTGCATAGAGTGCTGTTCATTTGTCTAATTAAATCATTTTTATAGACCAAACATAAAGTGAAACTATCTATGACGATCAAATTTTTTTAACATCACTACTAATTGACTATATTTATTGCATATATCAGTACTGTTTTCTTTTAAACTTAAATTTCATTTAATCCAAACCATTGCAATTGAAAAAAATTGCACCGTGCAAATTTTTCTCCATCATTCATACAACGAGAATTATGTAGTGTGCTGGAATAACAAAATCATGGTGTCATTTCTACTTTAATGCAATATCTTTTTTAATATACATATCCTTAGATTTGTATCTATGATATGATAATTAAATTTTGTTTTAAAAACGTTAAAAATCAAAACTTGAAGGCCTATGGCGAAATGATAAAAGGGAAACAGGGAAAATGAAAACAATCAACCACCAGATCCGGATGTTTGTATTCTATGCAAGCGTATTAATCAAATGTAATCTCATACAGGAGTGATGCTATCACTGCACTTTGGATGTTAAAACATGGCTATACTATGGGCTAAACAGAAAGTTAATGCGTTGAATTTAGAACAGCGAATAAAAATGATTGAAGATAGTAAGAAAGGTCTTTCTGAATGAGCATTAGCAGAAAAATTTAATGTGGGGAAAACACAGATCCACAAAATAGTTTCGAAAAGAAATTCTGAATAAATGGAGGAACAACGGAAATCGCAAATTTAAGCGAATGACACCCTGCAAGAAACATGTTGAAGAATTAAACTTGCATCAATGGTAGAAAATAATGAAATATTGTTGTGTCAATAAAACGACATCGAACACTGCTTTGCCAACAATAGAAAATAATGAAAAATTGTTGTCTCAATTAAACGACATTGAACATTGCTTTGCAGTAGAAATTATAAAATATAAAATTGGAATGCGACAAAGCACTATGATAGTTTTTCCATATTAATTAAATATGTTGTGTTTCTGAATATATGATAAACTGTGTTATAAATTGTACAAAAACATACGTTTCGATTTTATTAAAAGCGTAATCATTTTGTTTCATTTAAACATGCTGTATTATAATTAAACTGTATAAGCTGACCACCTGAACAAACGATCAGTTTTTATTGGAATGGGAGGTGGTCATCTTATACAGGTTCTACTACATATAATAATTAATATACAATACAATTTTTTTTATCAAATATTTTAAAATAGTCAACATTTTAAATTATCATCTCAAAGCAAATATAGTATTCAATAAATAAAACTTTTTAAATTGCCATTGATATATATTGACTAGTTGGTTCTACTGTATATATATATATATATATATATATACACACACACACACACACACATATACACAAATTTTACAATACTTTAATGAAATGCAAAAACTTAGTAAAATTATGTTTATATAAAATTATAATATTCAAAAATGTGTAATAAATGTATTAATTTAATAATTATATAATTAACAATACTTACTCCATTATCATCTCTAGGATCAGTAAACATAAAATCAAAAATTGCATCAATATTTGCCATCTTCACAGCTGCTCTATTTATAAAAAAAATTAAACTTTAAATTTAAATCAGTGGTTTATATAAATCAATTATGTTTAATTTAAAGCATTTTATTTGTATGATATAATGATATGGCTGAACTATATATAATAGGTCCTCTATGTATGTAAAGTCAGTTTCACAATCAGACACTAGTTTGAATTGTAGTGTTCACATCGGGCATTGCAATGTCCAACTCAGAGTGATGCAAGAGTGTCTAAGCCTTTCATATATGACAGATAATGTTGATCAATTTGGTCCAGACTAATCACATTTGAAAAATATTTGTTTTAAGAGAAGCATTCGCATTAGGACACTGGTGATGAACACTATGTTGTAGTTTTGCTAATTAGCAATATGCAGTCATTTTGTTAATTCAATATACAAAAGTAAAGCACAGTGCTATTTTTCTTTTAATTTTAGCTATGAGTTCAGATTTAACACTAAAGATTTTATAATGAAATACAAGAGCCATCCTGATATTTGAAATACCAAAAGTGATGAATATAGTGCCAATGTAATGATAAAAAATAATTGGTAAGAAATTATAGTAATTTTCTTTTGTCTTCTAATTAGAAGCACTAAAAACAATCAATATTTCCTTATCACTTTGTGAGGAAGTTAACTCTGACCTGTCCTGATTTACAAATTCATAAACTGAAGAAAACAGCACTCTTCGCAGTTGAGTAACAAGAAAACACTTTTATTCACTAACGTTTTCGGCCTAAACGGCCATCATCAGGCTTTACAACTAGAACTAGAATAGAATCTCTTTAACAGAATCTTTTTAAAAATTCAGTTTGGATGCGTTGCTATGGTTACAGTTTATCAGAGGATAAACATAGGCAAGGTTAATGTAACATTAAACTTTTTAAAAAATTAAAATTTAAACCTTTATAACAATTAAAATCTAAAACATTATAAAAATTAGGATATACAAATCGTTATATAAATTATACAGTCTTAGTGGAGTGCAGCATTGGTGTTCTTTGCTAAAATAGATTTGTCCTGTCCAATCACGTACTTCCATGGGGTTGGGGGTTCAAGTGTCGGTCCTTCATTTAAGATGGCCTCCTTGTTTCTTCTTCTTAAAATTTCAATTGACTCCGCTAGTAGTGCCTGGGTTGGTGTACTTACCTTCTTTATTATTTTGGCTTCCTTCCATTTTATTCTAAGATCTTTGCTATAGGCTTCGGTCGCCAGGGCTGTTGTCAAATTTCCTCTTTCAATATCCCTCTTGTGCTCTTTTAATCTCTGGGCCAACGTTCTTTTCGTCACACCTATGTATGCAGCCTTGCCTCCTGTCCGTATGTCTTCAACTGGGATGGTATATACCCCACTTTTTTGTTCCTCATTGTAGCTGTCCTTGTCATTCCTTAGTATGCTGAAGACGGTTGGGCCTCTTCTTGGTGCTATCTTCTTCTTCTTTATCTTGGCTATTCTCTTTACTACAGGGAGATGTTTCAAGCTCTGCGGCACTGGCATGTATCCCTCTTGTGCTGTTGCTGGGGTTGACGTAGAGTGGGAGTGGTTGGACAGGTTCTTTTCAACTGACAACTTTATCTGTGTAAGGAATGTTCTTCCGTACCCATGGTCCATTCCAACTTTCATAATATATTTCAATTCCTGGGCTTTATCGTCTTCGTTCGTACAGTGTGTATAGGCTCTTTTGAACATAGCTCTGAAAGCCGCTTTTTTATATATGATGGGGTCTTGCGACCAGTTCGGAATAAACAGGGGCTCATATGTTGGCTTTCTATACACTTTTGTTCTTAGCTGGTTTTTGTCTACTGTTATGTCCAAATCCAAAAAATGCACGTTGTGTAGGTCTTGTTGTTCCTTCTTTAAAGATATCCCATGAGTCGGTAAGGTGAAGGCTTTCGTAAACTCATCAATTTTTGTATGGTCATTCCAAACGGTTAGTATATCGTTGATGTATCTTATATGGAATATTAGAGAGGATTTAAATGATGTGAGCTGCTCCTTTTCTACTGACCTTAATAAGATTTCAGCTAACGGTCCAGCGCTATGTTCAAAAGAGCCTACACACACTGTACGAACGAAGACGATAAAGCCCAGGAATTGAAATATATTATGAAAGTTGGAATGGACCATGGGTACGGAAGAACATTCCTTACACAGATAAAGTTGTCAGTTGAAAAGAACCTGTCCAACCACTCCCACTCTACGTCAACCCCAGCAACAGCACAAGAGGGATACATGCCAGTGCCGCAGAGCTTGAAACATCTCCCTGTAGTAAAGAGAATAGCCAAGATAAAGAAGAAGAAGATAGCACCAAGAAGAGGCCCAACCGTCTTCAGCATACTAAGGAATGACAAGGACAGCTACAATGAGGAACAAAAAAGTGGGGTATATACCATCCCAGTTGAAGACATACGGACAGGAGGCAAGGCTGCATACATAGGTGTGACGAAAAGAACGTTGGCCCAGAGATTAAAAGAGCACAAGAGGGATATTGAAAGAGGAAATTTGACAACAGCCCTGGCGACCGAAGCCTATAGCAAAGATCTTAGAATAAAATGGAAGGAAGCCAAAATAATAAAGAAGGTAAGTACACCAACCCAGGCACTACTAGCGGAGTCAATTGAAATTTTAAGAAGAAGAAACAAGGAGGCCATCTTAAATGAAGGACCGACACTTGAACCCCCAACCCCATGGAAGTACGTGATTGGACAGGACAAATCTATTTTAGCAAAGAACACCAATGCTGCACTCCACTAAGACTGTATAATTTATATAACGATTTGTATATCCTAATTTTTATAATGTTTTAGATTTTTAATTGTTATAAAGGTTTAAATTTTAATTTTTAAAAAAGTTTAATGTTACATTAACCTTGCCTATGTTTATCCTCTGATAAACTGTAACCATAGCAACGCATCCAAACTGAATTTTTAAAAAGATTCTGTTAAAGAGATTCTATTCTAGTTCTAGTTGTAAAGCCTGATGATGGCCGTTTAGGCTGAAAACGTTAGTGAATAAAAGTGTTTTCTTGTTACTCAACTGCAAAGAGTGCTGTTTTCTTCAGTTTATGAATTTGTATACTAGAGTTTAAGCAGTTTTCTAAAGCTAGTCAAATAGTATCCTGATTTATTTTATTATGCACTTTTATTATTTATTGTTATTTTCATTATCATCTAACGTATTATATTTTAGTTTAAGAGTTGACTTACTTCCACATTCTCCATTGTAATAGTTAGCAATCACGTGTTACGGAATTGGAAACCGTCCTCCGGAAGAGTTGTCCCGGCTAAGAACGTCATCTCATCTGAATAATTTTACCACTGATCTGATATGAGAATGTAAGAATGATCCCATATCAATGTTTTGTTCGATATATAAATAAATTATAAAGAGGATGACATGAATGAATTACTCTGTAAGCTAATCAAATTGATATTTTTATGCGAACTTATGCAAATGAGCAAAGCATGGAATTGTAAGTCACCGGTATAAAAATGGAAGCAACCAACGACACAGCGAGGTGTTGTTTCTCAAGTGATATCAGTTGAGTGACATTCGAATTCTTGTAAAGGTCTGCAATTGTTTGAAGTTTTGTATCGGTGGTGGAGATAGTAGAATTAAATAGTATTTAAGGTTAGTTTCTTGTGAATAACTTGATTGTTGGATATTTGAGTTAGATTAAATAAGTTTTGTTGTTTATTTCATTGTGCTTTATTCTGTTTAAATAAAGCTTTAATTAACACTTTTGTAAGTGTTTTTCAGTCTAATAAATTTATATTTTTTTGTTATTTAACTTGTTTGAGAATTTATTCAATTTATTAGCATAAGTTTCTAACATCGTTTTGTTGTTCTTAGATCTAACTCTTAAACGGTACTTCTAGTTGTAAGTTCCAGTTTCTGGTTTTGTTTCGTCAGTTAGACGTTAAGTGTTGTTAGATTGTTTTGAATTTAATTATATTCAGTTTAGAAAATAGTAAAAGACCTAAGCTCAGGCCAAACTCTGGAATCTGAAGAGTCATTAGAACCGTTAGGTTTAGCTTATACTTATTAATATTGGTATTGTTAAAATTCGCAACTTTGCAACTTGAGTCCATTTATAATATTAATAGGTCTATAACTAGGTTTGCCATAATTCACTGAATTAATCCAGAATGATTGGTAGGGGAAGATTTACTTTTTTTATTTCAATTATTTTAAACCAAAGATAATTAGCACTCTAGAATATATATAACCCTATTATCAACAGAACATCTCAAACAAAAAGAAGAATACATAGAGGCCACCTTTAGAAACTTATCTCAAAGAATTAAAGAACATCAGAATAGCATAATGAATAGCAACTTGATTTTTGCCAAAAGTTTTGTCAATACTTCAATATTTGTCAAAAAATTTTACGAGTATAATTTACATGCTGAATGAATAGAAGCATGAGTCATAAAAACATGTTCTAACAAGAAAGATTTGTTCTTAGAAGAGTTAATAATAACTTCTGAAAGAAAAAATCATACAAATGTCATTAATGGCCAACTTAGTAAGCCATTTCTGCAGCTTGGCAGTCTATGATGAATTACAACATATAATTGTCAATGCTTTAATTTAGTTTAATATATTATTAACTGCTAGCATAATATAAATTTATTATAATTGTAAATAATTTTTTACTAACATATTAAAAATATTTTTCTGTAATATTATATTAATTTTATATATTGTAGCAAACTTTAAACTGTGTTTTACAATATACAGGGTCGTGCAGGTAAATCCGGAAAACACATCACCAAATGGAGTGACAAGATGTCAGAGGTCTCATACATCATAAACTATGGCCTTAAATATGGTTACAAGTACAAGACTATAAAGGGTATATGGGATAATGTTTTGCAGAGGACGATGGACCTTCAACCTAATAGGGTATGCAAACATGATCCTACAGACTCCCACCAATATTATGGGATGACGTATACGAAAGCATTGCAGTACGTCCTTAATAAACCCTTAAGGGAGACCCAATGTAGAATAGCATGGAAGAGAGGTAATACTCTTTTTAACATTCTCAGAAATAATAAAGACCAAGTCCCAGGACATAGAAAGGCAGGTATATATAAGATCCCCCTTCTAACTATGATGATGACTCCCAAGCATGGTGCATTAGCAGTACTAAAAGGAACTTATCCAAGAGGTTGAAGGAACACAAAAAAAATATATTTGAAGGGAGAATGACGATGGCCTTGGCCAGCCTAGTGTACGAACACGACATCGACATCCATTGGTCAGATGCTGCGGTCCTCAAACCACTCTATGACACTAGAGGGTTTACCGCCCTAGAAACAATTGAAATTGAGAAAAGGAAGAAAGAAAAGATTATTATTAATGGTAATACTCCAGTTGACCTCCCCCCAGCATGGAAATGGTGTGTGATAAATAACATATGATCTCACCCTATTTATGGTGGAAGTTCTACAAATGTTACGGTATATTTTATTCTATGTGCCTATAGGTTCCCGGGAACCAAATGTTAGAGGATAAATGCTCTCTCTCTGAACCTTCACTTAGACTGAAGCTAAGGGACCCGTCAAGCTGGATGTGGACTTTCACCTACATGATGCATTCTTAGGACTGTTGTGCTAACTTATTTTATTTTATTGTACTTTATTTAATTTACTTTAACCTGATTGTGTTTATTAGATTTTATTTATTATGAACTTCGTGTTTAATTTAAGTTGTAATGTTTATTCACTTATATGTTTCTGTACTATATATACCATAATCTTAAAATATTGATGTAAATCCAAAAAATCGCAATGTAATTAAAAACAACAAAATTGCAAGAAAAAATAAATTTATTATAAAGAAAACTAGATAAAAACATATTTACATTATTTACAATTGCAGTTACTAATGTAGCCGCCATCTGCTGCTACAACCTTTTCCAGGCAGGTCTGGAAACTCTGACACGCACGCTTCACCTCCTCTCGGTCTAACGAGGTCATGACCTCGACGATGGAAGCTTTCAGGGATTCTTTGCTATTGTGATGGGTTTCATTGACCTTTGATTCGACAACGCCCCACACGTAGTAGTCGAGGGGATTGCAGTTGGGGTTTGAGGGAGGCCACAACTCAGGCGACCAATGGTATGGGAGATTGCTGTAAAGCTGTGACAAATTGTCAACAAATCGGCGACATCGGCCGATAAATTCGTCACTCCTCTTACAGTCAGACCGATTTTGATCGATGTTTGACCCGGTCAGGAATGACTTCCTCCATCTCAGAGTCCCTGAACCTCTTCACTGGGTCATAAATCTGAATCTTCTTGTAACCGAACCACTCGATTATTTCTCGCGGCGACTTTCTGGTGCGAAGAGACTCGAGTATAGCCACTCTCCGATCGTGCTCTGCACATGCTGATGACGCGGCACCCATTTTGTGAATGCCTAGTCTCTACCAAGGCATTACCGTGTCATGTGAAGTATAGCCAAATTACCACCCAATCAGAAATAGCGCAAATTCCTGCATTAATTATTTCCAGATTTACCTGCACAACCCTGTATGTTTGATTATTATTTAAATCTGTTCTATTCAATTTTTATGTAAGTTGAAGAGGATCCATCATAGGATCAAAAACATTCCTTAATTAAATTACCTTATTTTTTGTTTAAACTTTATTGTTTATAATACTTTGTTTTTATGAATTTATTGTATATAATTTAGCAGAATTTATACTACCAGTTTAAATGATATTGTGATTTAAAAAAAAAATTTTTTTTATTAATACATAAAATTTTATGATTTTTGAAGAAATTTGATTCCAAAATGTTGAACTTAAAAAAGTATTATGAAGCAAGATGTTTTCATATTTTAGAGTTTGTTAATAATGATGATATAATGTAGTAATTTACAACTATATAGAATTCTTGAAATGGTTGAAAACGTTTCATGGAATAAATTAACAATTTATTTTATTGGTTATGATTTCTGTAACCTTTCAAATTTTTCAAATTAAAATAAAATTTTGTTTTTAAATATCAAATATCTTTCTTTTCTAAAAACAGCAATGCTATTTGTTTAATTGACTTTAATTATTTTAAATTTTTCTATGCTTTTATTTTGTAAAACAATAGTATTTGAAAAACAAAAAATATATAACATTGAATATGAAAACTTTCAATTTACCTGTTTTGAAAAATAACACCTCTTATAGTTTCAAAAGGATTAGAACGAGTTCTTGCTCTTCTCATTTCTTCTGGTTCTAATTTATCAAATACACTCTAATAAAATAAAAATAATAATAATAATATTTGTTGATAAATAAAAAATAATAAGTTTAGTTAAAATATAATTTTATTAAAATGCCTAATTTAAAAATTAATGAAATCAAACTATTAAATATATTCATATAATTTATATAATTATTCCTAGATTTTTCATCATTAAATATAATTTATTTTGATTTCAATTTTAATCCAAATTTTTAACTTTTGAAAGAGTAGATCATGTCTAGACTATGGATATACTTGTTATATCAGATATGACCATGCATCAGTTTGTGCATGTTTATCTAATGCCAAAAACAGCTTCTGCCAATTGTTAAGAGTCCTTTTGAAATATAGTCCAAACATGATCTATTCTTGCGACACTGAAATCACTTTCAATCTCTCTTTTGAAAACTGCATAATAAGCAAAGCAATTTTAGAGAATCGTTTGAATACACCCAATATCAATTATAAGAAGTATGTTTAATCAATAGTTAATGGCTATTTTAGTACCACTAAATATAAATGTAACACTGATAAAATGCGTATAAGAAAATCTGACTCACTATATGCCACACTATTGGTTGGTTGAATAATAATAATAATATTACTGGAAAGATTGATAAAGCAAGCACAGTTAAACTTGTTTATAATGAGCACAAACAATGAGATCATGGCCATAATGAGCTAATACTAGTTCCAAGTTTGGTCTACTTATGTTCATATGTAAAATTTGTCACTCAAATAATCAACTTCTCGGATGTAATGAAGAAAATCAGTCCTTAATCAAAGAAAAAAAATCAAGTACTTTATTGGTTATAAAAATATAAAATATTGTATTAAATATCAATAATGTATTTTTGATGTAATATCTAAAAAATTTGTAAATGTCCCAGATTTGTTTCTTTATTACACATTAGATATTTATTGATAGAAATTAGAATCAAATTAAAAATCCAAATTTTGCAATAATATATTTTCCATTTTGTAAACAATAATCTGTTATTTTTATAGTATTTTATTTTTCTTATGGTAATTTTATTTTTATTGTAGTGTTAACAAAGAACGTAAGTGTGTATTCAATCATCAATTACATCACATGTAATTTTTATCATATTATATTATATTTTATAAATTATCTATATAATTACCATATTTATTCACAAAATATTCTCTATTATGCTATCAAATTTTTATATTTAATGTCTATCAGCTATAATATAGAAGAGGTGTGCATCGGCCTTACATATCTGATATCTCAACATTTATAAAATAATAAAGTTTATTATTAAATTTAATAATTTGACAATAAAAAAACTGGGTTTAATCATTCAAAAACTGAATCTAGCAATAACAAATCGATTTCTTTTATTGAATATAATTTACTTTCTAAGGAAACTATCATAATGTTTCAAAAGTTCGGTATACATCATAATGTCCTACTGTTCCACTGTTAATACCTACATAAACATCTTTATGATAGGTACTCTACATGAACGTCCCATCATAAAGATGTTTATGTAGGTATTAACAGTGGAACAGTAGGACGTTATGATAGTTACCCTATTGATTAATTTTAGTAGGGTAATTATCCCTACTAAAATTCTCACTGTTTATGTAAGTATTAACAGTGGATCAGTGATATTAACGTGATAAAAGATAACAAGGATGCTTTTCTCGCGAGAAAAAGCATCCTTGTTATCTTTTATCACGCATACAAACTCTAAACAAAGAGAGTTTATTTGAGCCAATCGTCTGTTAATGACTGTTTTTCCCCCTTAATTAAACGATAATTTATCGATTATGGAGTGATCCCTATTAACGATTCTAATTAACCAGTTTTAAAAAATTCTTTTACAGTTTCTATACACGGATAGATTTATTTATTTAAAGTTTTCCGAAAATCTATAAGTAGCAGATGGAGACACTGATTTAAATTCCAATGTTTTTTCCCACTATTTGTATTTTTTGCAAAAGTTTTGCCATCTACTTTCCTCAAATGTATGTATAGATAATCAATCATGGCAAATTCAAAATTGAAATTTTTTTTTTTTTACTTTGTATTTTCTTTTTACTTTTGAATTCCGAGTTAAACAACATTTGTTAGAAAAATTTAAGATTTAATTCATGTTTATTAATAAATCGGCAGCTAAAAGACAGATTTAACTCAATGATATACATTCATTAAATAATAATTTATTTATTATGCTCGCGAATTCAAATGATTAAATAAATTTTATAAATAAAACTTGAGTACTGAGAATAGAATCTTGTTAAGTCTCTTGAATTATGATGACCAAAATTAATTTATGGACGTCATAGCCAACATTAAAATAGGAGTATAACAAACATAACAAGGACAGCTATAATAGAAGTTAACTAGAAGTATAACAGGCACAACTAGGACTTAATAACAGGAGATAATTAGGAGGCACAACTAGGACATAATATAACAGGAATTAATTAGGAGTATAAGAGTATAACAAGGCACAACTAGGACATCTATAACGGGAGTTAATTAGGAGTATAACAGATACAACTAGGACATCTATAACAGGTTTAATTAGAAGTATAACAAACACAATTAGGATATCTATAAAAGGAGTTAATTAGGAGTATAACAAGTACACCATATTTGTGAGAATAGAATCTGAACAAATTTTTTCCAAAAGTGATGAAAAATCCACTCTGTCAGACCCAAAATAAATTTCGTAGATAAATAAAAAAACCGACAAGATCTTTACCACGGGGAAGAAAAAATCTCCAAAATATTTCGAAATTTAATAAGGATATAGTATAAATACAGTAACTATCACTTTGACAACAATGACAGGTACAGACAGCGGAAACTAAATTTGATAGACAAAAATTTGCATTTTCAATATAAATATCTGTCACGTAGAGGGAAATACAGTACAGTACTAGCTATTGATAGAATAAATTTTCCTGTTAACAACATCTACCTTTACCCAATAATCTAACGCCATCTATCGTTATAAAAGTTAATTTATAGGATATAATTCGAATTTATTCAGTTTTATAAAAAAAAATTTGGAAGGATTATGTGCGGTATTTTATTTTATATTTTATAATTCCGAAAAATTTCGAACGTATCTGATAAAAACGTTTAAAAAATCAATATATGCGCACAACTTCATTTTGCTCGACCAAAATTTAGTACTACTGTTATTAAAAGTTTTGTTTACCATCGAATACAGGTTATACTCGCATCGACTACGATTTTTAGCCATTTTTAATCCTTTTTTTTTATCGGTAATAAGTTATTTTTAAGAGCAAAAATCACAATAGTAGCTGAACTAATGGCGACACATACGTGACTACATTCATTCAAAATAACAATAACCAATATATTTATTAAAATTTTTTACAAAGAAGAAATTTATTTTACACATATCACAAATATTATATTAAAGAAAAATTTTATTATTTTTTTTTTTTAATATTTTAATAATTTAAAAATCAAATTAAAACTCGCACTACTGTACTCGTAATTCGTCATCGTTCTCACGAAAATAATGGCCAAATTTAATAAAATTTTACTCTACAATAGATTATTTAACTTCATATGAGTTTTAAAGTTTAAATGAAGAATTTGTAGAGTAGGATTCTACTTTGTCTGCCGCGCGTTTTCGCGTCTGATCCTAATGCGACGGTCTATGAATAATAAGTCGCGTTATAGCGCTCCTAAATACTGTGCTTGATAAAATATATGCTTAACATGCACGTGAACGCGTATTATCATTGACTTTAATATGTGCGCGGCTCTTCGAAAACACGAGGCAGTCAAAGTAGAATCCTACCGAATTATAGAAACAAGTGGCTTATCAATATGGTGTATCGGTATTTTGCGTGTTTCCCTATCGAAATATGTTCGAGAATTTTAGAAATTGAGCAAAAAAATTGTTAAAACGGTGCTGAAAAATTAAGATTACGCGGATATATCTAATTCATTACGTGATGAAGTTAACAATAACGATAAAGCGAAGGTATTAAACGCGAGTGCAAGTAATATTCACCAGTTTACTAATGATAAAATATATTATGGAAAGTATGTCGAAAAAAATATGACTCACCATGGCAAATCCAGCTAGAAGAGCAGATGTTCGACTCGACGCTTTCAGTTTGGCACGACTTAGGTGGAGTCTTCGCCAAGATAAGCCATCCATGCCATTTTCTTGATTCAACATGGTTTTGTATGCGTACGTAAAATATTCAAGCAAACTTATATCCACACTAAAAACAGATTGTTCGCTTCATCTCTTACGAAAACGAAAAACATAAATTTCTGATAGGATGATAAATACGGCTGAACAAATAAGCGATTACAGGCGACGCCAATCTCGAAATAAACTATTATGTGTCACGATCGCACATTACGCCAATGATATGGCATTTCTAAACTTCCTCATTAAATAACAAGAGTAAGATGCATGTTTATCAATTATAGCTTTCTTATTAAAATTTTTAATGATGCCTAGAACATTATAAACATTTTAAGTAATTAAATAATAAATTTAGCCAATTTAAAATTTTTTCTGTCATAAAAAAGCGTTTAATTGACTCCATTATACGAATATTTTATGCAGGTTAACAGACTATATAAATATTAAATTTATTTAATAAATAAATAAGATAAATTAATCGTTTTTCGCATCGCAGAAAGCACCGCCATGCGGCGCGACATAATATATGACGCACGTATTGGGATCTTTGTCAACAGTATATTCGGCTTTCGTCCATCTGCTACTATAACGCATACTTATATGCAGCACACGCAGATTTCGAACACGCACCGAATTCCTTCTTTGAAATACACTCGGGTTTTATATACCGTGTTTCATATGTACGTCACACGCGGCGGCGCGCTTGCAATTTTTGTCGCGCTGGCATGCGTCGGCAGTAACGTCCGTCGGAGAATAAATATTAAAGTTTGATGAATGGTTTATTTGAGACTCATGTTGATTTTATAAGGATATCGGCAGAAAAATGAATTATTTACGGATAACTTTCGGAATAATTTAGGACACCATCTGTTTTATTAAAGCTCCATCAGTGAAGATTTAATGGGATGATCTGCATTCGATAAAATTATTTACTATTTATTTATATCAAATATTGAATTAATTAGATCGAGAGTTGTTAAGATATAATTAGTTTAAAAAACGAATTTTTTTTTTTTGGAAGGTATCTTTAATAATGTAAAGATCCGACCCTTGCAACCAGGGCCGCATTACCATTAGGCGCAAGTTGGGCCACATTTTAAAACCTCTTCCTCACAAACAATAGTATAGAAAACATCCTAGTTATAGTTACAAAATAAAAAATTTATTTTAAAATATGAAACTCGTAATATAAAAACTAGAGCCCGTTGAAAAATTTTTGAGACCTCCCCTTTCACAAATTTGAACATATTCATAAGTATTATACAACATAATTCCGTATATTTAGAAGAGGAAATATTCAAAAATTAAAAGAATTATCATCTTTACACATAAAAATATGCAGAGGTCAAAGCTATGATAATGCTATCAATATGAAAAGTGTCTATATAAGTTTACGAGCCAAGCCGAAAAATCATGGTCCTTCTGTACATTATATACCATGCTCTAGTCCAACGCTTCTCAAACTTTTCCACTTGGCGACCCCTTTTACCCCGAGAAAATATTTTCGCGATCCTGGGTATATAGAGGTATATAAACTAGGAATACGAATTAAAACATTTTCTAAAATTTTTGCAACCCCCAAAGTTGTTACCCGACCCACACTTTGAGAAGCACTGCTCTAGTCATTCCTTAAATTTAATTGGCAACTATGCCGCGGATCCTGTTCGAAAGCGGCACAATCAAAATGTATATAATTACTTTTCATCTTCAACAAGATGTGGTATATTCAGGGCCGCATTTACCATAAGCTGGGGCCACATTTTAAAACCTTACTCCCCACAAACAACAATATAAAAAACAGCCCGGTTATAGTTGCAAAATAAAGTACTTATATTTAAATATTAAATTCATAATTGAAATTGAAATAGACTTGTTATTTTCGGGCCTCATAATGATGTTCCGCCTAGGGCCTCCAAAAGTTTAAGTGTGGTCCTGGGTATATTTCTTAAACATTTAAAAGACTAATTGAAATGAGATGGTCCGTAAGAGCCGGCGCTATAATGGTTTTGAAATGTGGATATAATAAATGAAAGAGACATTATTTGATCAAATCACGAAAAACCTATTTATAAATTAGAGAGCCTGTCATTGGCCGAATATTTTGATAATTTAGAAACAGGAATTTTAACAGTTAGGTCAGACAAAATTCTACAATGAATAAATGCTACTAGTAAATTTCTACAAGATCCCGATGTGGATTTGTTATTATCTAATAATTTCTTACAGTATTTAATTGGTTTTGTTTTAGTTATAAGAAATAGTTTTGCTACTTTAAATGAAGAAGCAGCTTTATTAACAGATGAGACAAAATTTAAAGACGAGAAGAAAAAAGTGGAAAGAAAAAGAGTGGAAGTTTTCGCAACCCAGAGATTATATTACATGGGAAAGAAAAGTTCGTTGTTAATATTTTTAATGTCATTTGCAATGAGCTAATTTTAGAAATTAATGAAAGAGCTATTTAGATGTTTGACATTTTTTTGAAGAAAGATATAGATCAAGACTAGTACAGTAATATACCACAGTTACGTAATAGGTGGGAACGGGATACATTACATAATTCGGGGTACCTGCAGTTTCCAAAATCTAATTTCAGGTACATATGTATTAGGTTCTTAAGTGGCTCTATTACCAAGAAAATAACAAATTATAAAAATTTATACTATGTAGTTGTAATTAAAGACTCGATTAACAAATCAGCAAATATGTGCATACACATATATATACACTATATAATTCAGAAACAAACAAATGGGCGAGGAGACAGAATGAGAAGTTACGTATCTCCGAATTTACGTAAGTCGGGGTATTACTGTATTAACAGAATTTTACAAACTTACGGACTGATACTTGCTCAGGAAAATTTATCGATGAAATTAAGTCATTTTTTAATAACGATAAAGGAAGAAAATCTTTAATTAAAAAATATGTACACATTTGTACCCAGAGACCATGGATAGATTATCGCATTCCTTTGCACCACCGGTTGCTGCCAAATCGGCCATTTTATATCCTGTTAGATAGTGAATTATCATTGCGTTCGTAGACTTTCTAGTTATTTTTTAAGAAGGTGTCTTGTGTTATAACAAGTTCTAATCGAACAGAAATGGGTCATAGATTCTTTCCTTTTCGAAAGGTAATAGAAATTAGAGGTTATAACAAGTTCTAATCGAACAGAAATGGGTCATAGATTCTTTCCTTTTCGAAAGGTAAAAGAAATTAGAGATAAAAAGAAGTAGTTATAAAATATTAGAAGGAAAAAGATCTTCGTTTGCCAGGTAAGCGACTGCTGTATTTATAAATTAGAAAAGAAATATAGTATTATGGTTTACTTTCCATAAAGTTATCCGTGATTATCGATCGGCAGGAGGATATAAAATGGCGATTGAATGCGGTAGTCTATATATCTAGGGACTCTACACCTTCCCGATTAATCACGTCCTCTAACCGAAGGAAATTCGTTTATTACGAATGCAGGTATATAAGTGAAAGGGAAGAAATGTAGTCAGTTTTCCAAAAGTCTTCCCTCAACAGAAGTCGCAGAATCTTTCCATGAGTGTTATCATTTATTCTGTGCTTGTTCATTATCAAAGAACTAGAAACTAAAATTAAAAAGATTAAAGAACTGTCGTGTGCATAATCTAATAACCATCGAACAAAGCGATCTGGTAATCATTTACAAGAATAAGGACAGGTATTTTATTCTCCCGTCGCAATATCAAAGTTTGTAAAGAATCTTTCTCAATAAAAATAGAGTTATGCTCATTATATCGTACTCTCTGAATCAAAGTGCTATGCAGAATTCATTCTCCCATCCTTACTCACGTAAAAACCACATACTGCTCATGCCTGTTTGTTTAGTGTCGCCGATATTGAACTAGTGTCAGAACATCCTGATATTATACCGCTCCGCAAGGTCCTTTAGTTCCACAATAAGATATCGAATTTTTCTCAAGAATTATTTATAGAGTCTAATATGATATTTTTATCATTTAAAACGAATATTTTTTATTTTTTTAATTAAAATTTTAATCGTTGATCACAGTATTACAATTTATCAAATATTTTTACAGCATTTAAGCTGGCATCTGAATTTCCTCGTGAGAAATGATGGAAGATTCTTGATCATCATTCATCTTTAACTTTTCACTGTAGAATTTATCCATAAATGCATAAAGGGTCATTAACATAACTATTTCTCCTCTTAAGTCTCTGAAACTATGCATTTAATGTGCGTTTAAGAGAAATTTTCCACATTTTGATTCCTAGAAACGGTTACAAACAATTAATTTTATCTATACCAGTTTGCTATGGAATGGAATATTGTGTTTATGATAACAAGGATTAAATTCATAATAATATTTTATCTATCTTTATTCTCTAGATAAATAAGTGGTGTATCATATTCTCACACAATATCGATTTTCTTTTCGAATCGATATTGTTTGAGAGTAACCTAACATAAATATGCTCTATAATGCTACACGGATTCAAGGGTTTTAATGGCAAACTGTGATGTTTAAGGAAAATAATGACCAAACAAAATATGTATTATCAATATAAGTGGGAGACCAATGATCTGAGTCCTCTAAAAATAGCGATAAAATTCTCTAACCTCAGATGGAAATCTATAATTCTTCTAGCAGATGAGTTGTTGATGTAAACAATCGTACATTATACTATAGCAGTACAGTATTAGGAACTGATCCTTACTTCTAAATAAAACAGAAACCGTATTCCTGAGTGTTAGGAAAGGTCTTCTAAGCTGAAGACAGGAAAAGAAGATAAGAAAAAATTTCGAATACAAAGCCAGAAACTTTCGAATCGTTCTGATGCTGATCTCAATATATATCCCTTTAATTAACAAAGAAAATTAACTAAAGAAAAAAAAAATTACAAATATTCTGGTTAAAGTCTTCGACATCTTGTAATCTAGAGAATATTCTCGATAAAAATGTATTCTTTAAATTAAATATCTAGTTAAAAAGGACGAAATTATGTTCGTTCCAGGAGTAGGTTCCAGCAAAGTAAAGAAAAATTTTTGTCTACTCCTCTTAATCCTGAAAATAAGAATTGTATAATTTTAGAGGATCTTGAAACATCGTTATAATATTTATCGGTAATTATAAAAAAATGAATGGTTAATGAATCTAATTTATCAAATCTAATTAAACATCAAGAAATTAATATTACAGTATAGTAAAATACCACCGTACAGTAGTATGTTACTAGTATATAGTTAGTTAGTAGTATAAATATCATGTAGTTCGTTAGTTAGTAGTATAGGTATGGCTAGTTAGTTATTTAGTAGTATGCCACTTCTATATAGTTAGTTAGCAGTATAAGTAATATATAGTTAGTTAATTAGTAGTATAGGTATAGTTCGTTAGTTAGTAGTGTAGGTATGGCTAGTTAGTTAATTAGTAGTATAGGTATAGTTCGTTAGTTAGTAGTGTAGGTATGGCTAGTTAGTTAATAGAATAGATATAGTTAGTTTGTAGGACAGCATATACTGTGTATGTATATATATATATAACGAAACATATTTAATTAAATATAGATCTAGAAGAGGTTCTGAGTAATAGCTCTCCTTGTAAGCAGTTCTAATTAAAAATCTGTTGTTAAAATATATTAAATCATCTGTAAAGGTTTTTCTCATTTTATGAATAATTTATTTTTATGAAATTTCGCATTAACAAACTGCACCAATTAGTAACAGTTTTCAGACTGAACAATTATTTTCATTTTTACAAAGAAATAAATTCACAACCTATCAGTTAACCCACTATCATTTGTTTAAATCAGTGTCTGTATCTGGTTTTATATAATAATTTCATAATTTATAATTCATATATTAATATTTTTGTATACCAGTAATACATAAAATTGTTTTGGTGAAAAATATTTTTATTTAATTATTTTATAACCAATTTAATTAAAAAAATAATATATTGTTTTTACAATTTTTCTTATTTTATTCTAGTCACTGAATGTGATAAACATATTTCCATATTAAATTTATTATTGAATGCCACTACTGATTTTATATTAGAGACAAAAATTATATTTAACTGCTATGACATACCAACATTATTTAATTATTACATTTTTGAAATACTTTTGCAACTATTTAATGATATAAACAATGATCTCATGTTATTATAAATGTGTAAAATCTATATTTAAATTATTAACATTTATCTATCTATATGCAAACTTGAATTATGCTGCTATTTTTGTTGTTCTGTTGGAAAATGCTAAGTAATCCTTTAAATAAATGAATTATTTTGTTGTCTGTTATTTTTAGTAAAAAATAATTATCACAATAAAACATGTATTTAATGTTTTCAATAGATGATATCGATTTTTTTTTTCAATTTTTAACTTCTAACTTTAGAAAATTGAATTTATTTTTGCAAATAATTTTCAGAATCAAAAATTTTAAAAATTTCTGATAAATATAAGATCAATATTTGTCGAAAATTTTATAAATATACAATAAATTTGATTTTTATTCTCTCACTAGTCAAAAATTTGGAATTCCTTTATCATTTTGGGATTGAGAAATTCAAATTTCAACAGGAAGAAACAGGGTAAATATGTAATAATTATCTCAAAATACTGTATTATAGTATATATTATTGCATTTATTTTCATATTTTTGGAATATCAAAAATGGGATGGTTTTTTAGAATTCAAGAACCAATCAAATATTTTTACATTGAAATTAATGGGAAATGAATTTTCGTTATATGAACTATCACATAACGAATAGCGTTATAATGGTAAAAGGAGTATGCCTATATATTTTTAAACATATAATATATATATTGCTATAATAATATTCAAAATCTCCTTTTTTCAGATTCAAGAGACCAAATGGCGCTTGTTACTAATGGCGAAAACGATGGTTCAGATACTCTTGAGTGTGTCTCTTGTTTTCAAACTATTTATATGGATAATGACTTTATTTTATGCTCATTATGTCATCGACATGAACATTTGGCATGTTTCGGAATTACATCAGTTAATTTTCGTAAGTTATCAAAGAAAAACAGAAGTATGTTATGTTGTTCATTATGCAAATCTCATGGCACTAGATTGAGGGAGAATTTATCAGTGAAAAAATCCATTAACCCCGAAGATATTAATGATACGGATGATGAACAGGAAGCTGAGAATGTGGATAATTTGTGGATAAATGGAAATAAAGGCCATTTATGGGATAGTGTTTCTGAGCAGAGTGAAAATAAGGCAATGCTTGTACAGCTATTTAGTGAAGTGTTTGAATACGTGTTTGTAGGTCAGCTTGGTAAGATAAATGAACAAATTAACTCTTTAGAAAAGGAATGTAAATTATCGTTCGATTTACTAAATCAAAAAATTGACTGCATTCATGAAAAAATAGATAACTTGGTGTCAATGTCAAACGATGGCAAAACCGAACTTTCTAGAATTTCAACTTCAGTTATCGATCTCTCTACCCAATTTGATGGTAAAATGAATATGATTAAGAATTGTCTGTTATCTCTTGAGCATTCTGCTAAAATTAATAGGTCTTCTCCTAATGACAAATTAGTTTGTCATGATGAACTTTTAAAGTTGTCTAGTTCTGATAGATCAAAAAATGCTCAAAGTTGTAATAGTTT
>AYEL01079883.1:0-20277 GCA_000484575.1 Olivierus martensii | reverse complement strand
CCAGGTTCGAGAATGCTTTTTTACATGACATTTATTACTTTTTTCACTTATATCAAATTGTTACAAAACCTACAAGAAACGATAAATATCTAGATCTTATATTTATTTATAACATTCATAAATCAAATATACTACTAAATTTAGAAATCGAAATACAAAATCAATTTTCCAAGTTATTATCCTCTCACTTGTTGAATCAATTTTGTTTTAATTCGGATCACATTCCTATCAAATTTACGTTAGTATATGAAGATACTAACTCTTTCAACTGTAACACCGAGACATACTGTTACAATTGGCATAAAGCACATTGGTCAAAGATAATACCTTTTTTAGAAAATCATGATTGATCAAAACTGTAACACCGAGACATACTGTTACAATTGGCATAAAGCACATTGGTCAAAGATAATACTTTTTTTAGAAAATCATGGTTGGTCACCATTATACTCAAATATCGTAGACATTCAAGACATTCAGTTAAAGTTTGATTTCGTTTATGACATTTGTTATGAGGCAATAGAGCTTTTTGTTCCTATAAAAAGAATTTCTAATCCTGGTGTGCATCCATGTATCACCAGTGCAATTAGGAAAAACAAGATGATACGCAACAAATATTTCAAGAAATGGAAAAAGTTTGACATTCAGTTAAAGTTTGATTTCGTTTATGACATTTGTTATGAGGCAATAGAGCTTTTTCTTCCTATAAAAAGAATTTCTAATCCTGGTGTGCATCCATGGATCACCCGTGCAATTAGGAAAAACAAGATGATACGGAACAAATATTTCAAGAAATGGAAAAAGTTAGCCAACGTTTCCGATTTTATCCAATTTAAAAAATATGACAAAATATATTTAACTTCTTTAAAAAACGCTAAAGCTAATTATATTAATTCTCTTTCCAGGGATTATTTATCGACAAATAAATTTTTTTCAATTTAAAAAATATGACAAAATATATTTAACTTCTTTAAAAAACGCTAAAGCTAATTACAGTATATTAATTCTCTTTCCAGGGATTACTTATCGACAAATAAAGTTTTTTGGAAAACTCTTCCTAGTTTTTCTAGAAAAAACTATAAAAATAGAAACATTAATATTCCTGCTTCAGTACAGACTGACATTTACAATGATTTATTTACCAAATTTGTCTCGGATTATCAATATAAATTTTCCAGGCCTAACGGATTTAAAACAAATTGTCGTTATTATCCATTTTTCTCTAATAAAGATTTTGTGTTTGCTTTAAAAAACTTGAAAAATACATCTACTGGTCCTGACTGTATCCCCATAATTTTCTATAAGAAACTCTCGTCTACAATTACTGAACATTTATCTTTTCTTTGTAATCTGAATATTTCATATAGCCTTATTATGCTAGCTTTGCTCCAGTCTATGATTATATCTTCTTCGTAAGCTTTAGTTGCTAAAACTAATATCAGCTTTGTGCTCCTTCAGCCTCGTACGTAGGTTCTTACATGTGCTGCCAATATAATATTGTAGGTTATTATGAGCTGGGTAGTGTAGCGGAATTGAGTAAATACCAGCTTTTCTATCCATGGGGACACCTTCTTTCCCATTTCTAAGAGTGCCAAAAATCGTACTTCCTCTCCTCCATGCCATCCGGTATTTGCCATCCTTCATTGCTTTATTAAAGATCTTGTATATAATAGGGTCATACTCTACCATAGCAAAGGGGCGGGTATCAGTGTCAGACTGTACACGGGGGGCGTTGTGTTTGTTCATCATAAAATCTGTAATTTTATTTAAGATACCTTGCAGTACATTGCGGGAGAAACCAAATTTGCGTCCATGGGTGAAAATATACTCTAGTTCTACCATCCTATCTTGCCACTTAGTGATATGAGTGTAAGCTCTGGTAAACATAGATCTAAACGCAGCATGTTTATATGGGCAACTAGACTGGAGCAAAGCTAGCATAATAAAGCACGTTAGTGACCGCCCCTTTGCTATGGTTGAGTATGACCCTATTATATACAAGATCTTTAATAAAGCAATGAAGGATGGCAAATACCGGATGGCATGGAGGAGAGGAAGTACGATTTTTGGAACTCTTAGAAATGGGAAAGAAGGTGTCCCCATGGATAGAAAAGCTAGTATTTACTCAATTCCACTACACTACCCAGCTCATAATAACCTACAATATTATATTGGCAGCACATGTAGGAACCTATGTACGAGGCTGAAGGATCACAAAGCTGATATTCACGTAGGAAGAATGTCTACGGCTTTAGCAACTAAAGCTTACGAAGGAAATATAATCATAGACTGGAGCAAAGCTAGCATAATAAAGCATGTTAGCGACGCTAAAAGACTTATGACTCTAGAGGCTATCCAGCTAGAAAAACTAGCCCAGACTAGTATAACTATCAATGACACTACCCCTATGGAACTGCCTGCTTCATAGAGATGGTGTGCGATTAATTCTTTGTAAGCTTAAAAGCTTAAGTACCTAGCCCTAGCAAGTGGATTAATGACTGTGCTATATATATTCTTGGCTTTCCTTTGCTAAAGTACTGACAAGTATCCGGTAAAAGAAGAAGGTTCCAACTCTCTGCTTTTACATCCTAAGCAATGTATACAGTCTCTATTTGATCATCTTTTTAATATTTTTGTTATTTTAATATATACTTTTATATTTTAATATTATTTTAAAATTTTCATGATTTTTCTGTCTTAAAGTTGTTTGAATCTTTTTAAATTATAATAGAATGTTAAATAACTTATGTTCGAATTTTAATAGAATGCTTTGTAACCGAACTTTTTAAATATGTTCTATGTTAATGTTTATTGGAATGTTATCTAAAGGAAACGTTGTACTGACGAGGGACCAGTGACGGATCCGAAAACGTTTTACTGTAATAAAACGATTTTTTACTTGCTAGTAGCACTGTCCGATAAATCTACTCCTAAAATTAGTTTAAATTATTTCAAAATCATTAAAAATCCATTATAAATCAAGGCATTAATTAAGGCAGATTAATCAGGATTATTTAAATTAATAATTATTTTTAAATTACACTACAGTGCCACAACCTGTCGGATTAATAATTAATAATTTAAATTTAGGCTAAGGTGGCGCCATCTATTATTTAATAATTGAACTTTAATTTTTACTAATTTCCCGAAATTAAAAATTTGCCTTGGTCTGGAATCGAACCAGGGACTTCGGGTTACTGTCCCGACACCTTACCAGCTAGAGTACCAAGGCACCGGCAGATTTTCAATTTCGGGATGTATATATAATTTTAGGAATTATCGGACTTACGCCGACACTAGATCTCCCGGACGGGCTAGACCTAGCCACGGGCCCTCTATGGCAAATCCGGGCAGACAGACTTGGCTCAAGTCAGATAACTAATCAAAATCCATTAAACTAGGGGATTTACGCCAAGGCAAATTTTTAATTTCGGAAAATTAGTAAAAATTAAAGTTCAATTATTAAATAATAGATTGCACCACCTTAGCCTAAATTTAAATTATTAATTATTAATCCGACAGGTTGTGGCACTGTAGTGTAATTTAAAAATAATTATTAATTTAAATAATCCTGATTAATCTGCCTTAATTAATGCTTTGATTTATAATGGATTTTTAATGATTTTGAAATAATTTAAACTAATTTTAGGAGTAGATTTATCGGCAGAGTCCGATACGGTTAATCAAAAGAATTACCTCTAAATCAATATAACTGTCTGAAGAATTAATCCGCTCGTTGGCCTCGGTGCTCTAACGGTTATGACGTTGGGACGTTAGCCCAAAGGTCCGTGGTTTGATCCAAGGCCGAGGCGGATTTTTTCTTCGAATAATTTGGTTAAAAATTCTAATTTAATTATTAATTAATAGACGGCGCCACTCATTGATTTATAAAATAATAATGATCCGCTCGTTGGCCTCGGTGCTCTAGCGGTTATGACGTTGGGACGTTAGCCCAAAGGTCCGTGGTTCGATCCAAGGCCGAGGCGGATTTTTTCTTCGAATAATTTGGTTAAAAATTCTAATTTAATTATTAATTAATAGACGGCGCCACTCATTGATTTATAAAATAATAATGATTCTAATTACGAGATGGCGCTAAAATTAGTTTAAATTATTTCAAAATCATTAAAAATCCGTTATAAATCAATGGATTAATTAAGGCAGATTAATCAGGATTATTTGGATTAAAGTTCCCTTGAGGTTGGTTTAATTATTAATTTGGCAGTTAATTCTAAAATAAACCGCTGGGGGAAGTTTGGCTAGATTAGGATCATTTGAATCATGTAAATCCCCTAGTTTAATGGATTTTGATTAGTTATCTGACTTGAGCCAAGTCTGTCTACCCGGATTTGCCATAGAGGGCCCGCGGCTAGGTCTAGCCCGTCCAGAAGCGTAGTGTCAGCATAAGTCCGATAATTCCTAAAATTATATATACATCCCGAAATTGAAAATCTGTCAGTGTCTTGGTAGTCTAGCTGGTAAGGCATCGGGACGGTAACCCGAAGTCCCTGGTTCGATTCCAGGCCAAGGCAAATTTTTAATTTCGGGAAATTAGTAAAAATTATAGTTCAATTATTAAATAATAGATGGCGCCACCTTAGCCTAAATTTAAATTATTAATTATTAATCCGACAGATGGTGGCACCGTAGCATAATTTAAAAATAATCATTAATTTGGCAATTAATTCTAAAATAAACCGCTGGGGGAAGTTTGGCTAGATTAGGATCATTTGAATCATGTAAATTCCCTAGTTTAATGGATTTTGATTAGTTATCTGACTTGAGCCAAGTCTGTCTACCCGGATTTGCCATAGAGGGCCCGTGGCTAGGTCTAGCCCGTCCAGAAGCGTAGTGTCAGCGTAAGTCCGATAATTCCTAAAATTATATATACATCCCGAAATTGAAAATCTGTCAGTGTCTTGGTAGTCTAGCTGGTAAGGCATCGGGACGGTAACCCGAAGTCCCTGGTTCGATTCCAGGCCAAGGCAAATTTTTAATTTCGGGAAATTAGTAAAAATTATAGTTCAATTATTAAATAATAGATGACGCCACCTTAGCCTAAATTTAAATTATTAATTATTAATCCGACAGATGGTGGCACCGTAGCATAATTTAAAAATAATCATTAATTTGGCAGTTAATTCTAAAATAAACCGCTGGGGGAAGTTTGGCTAGATTAGGATCATTTGAATCACGTAAATCCCCTAGTTTAATGGATTTTGATTGTAATCATAATTTGAAGATTAAAAGAGTTAAAGAATGGTTCAATTTAAATCAAATAACTTGTGCAAAAGACAATAAAACTAAACTACCTGTATTAATTAAAACGGAAGAATATGAAAAATTCCTTCTAGAGTACATCAGTGAAACCAATGCTATAGAAATACTGGAAGATCTGACTGAGAAACTCCAAGCCAGTATATATAAATTGTTAAAAAATAAATCTTGCCCAAATTTTTTAAAGAGCGCACTAATTAAAGCTCCAAGAACACTGAGACTCTTCGCATTTATCAAACGTCATAAAAGTCCTTTGACAGTTAGGCTGGTAGTTGAAAAAAGAAATAGTCCAACATATCTTATAGAAAAACGTCTGGCAAAATGGTGTTATGATAAATTACCTGAATATGGAATACACTGTGAAATCTTCTAGAGAACTAATTGACAAAATATTAGAAAGAGGTCCGTTCCCGGAAGAAAAGTTTGAAGTGTATGACTTTCAAGCTCTTTATCCAAGTTTAAGATTAGAACTGGCTTGTATAGAATTATATAGATTTCTGTTAAAAAATTTACCGCAACAAAAAACAAATTCTAAATACATCAGGGACCGGTGTCATTTAATATTGTATCAATCGTATTTCAAGTTCAAGGGTGAATTTTACCATCAGTCAAGAGGAATACCAATAGGAAGTCTGTTAGCACCGATTATAGCAGAGTTATTAGTTAGAAAGAAAGAAGAACAGATACTGCCGAATATTATAAATAATTTTAAATTAAACATTAGATATATAGACGATCTGTTATTTATCAAAGAAACGATAAACTTGGAAGAACTGTTTACGGACGACACGTTAGGCCTAAGTTTAAAAAAAACAAAATGAAGACTTTGTTGAAGTGAATTATTTAGATCTGAACATAAAAATTGAAAATGGAGAATATAGAATGAAAGTATTTAGAAAATACACATATAAACTATTATTTATTCCTAACACAAAACGAGATCCGTGGGAATATAAAATGGCGTTGTTCCAAATATTAAGATTACCTCTTTCATCATATAATCCAAATTTTGAATCAATTGCAAAATCTATTATACTTGTTGTACTTGTGTATTCTATTCTCTTGTGTATTCTATTCTATTGTGTGTGTGTTCTCTTCTTATAAGTATCTATTATACTTGTGTATTACATGTTTACTTTTATATATTAGTTTTTGCGTTTCCATTATGAAATATCGCATTAAAATTTTTGTTTATGTATCCATGTATTCGTATTTATTTTCATATTTTCATGCTGGAGAATTGTTTATTTTATTTGATAAATTTTGAATTATATATATGACATTGCTATTTTTGTACTTTTATTCCCTGGATATCGGTAGATTGCTATATCGCTCCGGTGAAAAAAGTAGCTCACAGTCATAAAATGGTTGGGCAGCCCTGGTATAGATAATAAAATCATAGTACAATCATGGATCAATATAACCAAATAAAGCACAGCCAAACTATAAGAAATCAGTTTTTTAAAATTTAAAAACATATATCTTGTTCAGTTATATCTGACTATTTCTTATTCAGCTACATAAATTAGATTTTTTTTTATGTAACTGAATAAGAAATAGTCAAGTGTATGTATTGACAATTAAGAATAAATTTTTATTAAACTTTTTACATACGTTTTTGGCAGTTACGCCATCCTCAGGTAATGTTTTTATCGTTAATCAAATACAGTTTAAAAATGGAAGAAATATGTGGTTTCCATAGTAACAGAACACAATTTGAATAGCTATACATATGGTAAATAACTTGACGCACTTTCTAAATGCTTTTCTATATACATTTGTATTTAATAAAACAAACTAAATATAAATACACGCTATAATAAATAATCAATAAATAAATTAAAATAATTAATAAATAACAAAGTACAATAGTCCCATCAATTTATATATAAACATATGTTGACCCCCGTTACTAGTTTCGTGTTTATCAATTGCGTATTTCCATGGGAGGGGGGTTCCAAAGCTGACTTCTCATTCAGTATGTTTTCTGTTTTCTGACTTTTCAATATTTCAATTGACTGTGATTGTTGCTTGGGTCAGCCCATTGAGTGGTCTTACTATTCGTGCTTCGTCCCATTTTATGTTCAGGTCCTTGTTGTAGGCTTCAACCGCTAAAGACATGATTAGTCTAGCTTGTGCAATGTCTTTCTTATGCTCCCCGACTGGAAAAAAGACATTGGAAAAAGGAATCGGGGAGCATAAGAAAGACATCGCACAAACTAGACTAACCATGTCTTTAGTGGTTGAAGCCTACAACAAGGACCTGAACATAAAATGGGTCAAAGCATGAATAGTAAGACCGCTCAATGCACCGACCCAAGCAACAATCACAGAGTCAATTGAAATATTGAAAAGTCAGAAAACAGAAAACATACTGAATGAGAAGTCAGCTTTTGGAACCCCCCCTCCCATGGAAATACGCGATTGATAAAGAAACACGAAACTAGTAACGGGGGTCAACATATGTTTATATATAAATTGATGGGACTATTGTACTTTGTTATTTATTAATTATTTTAATTTATTTATTGTTTATTTATTATAGCGTGTATTTATATTTAGTTTGTTTTATTAGATACAAATATATATAGAAAAGCATTTAGAAAGTGCATCAAGTTATTTACCATATGTATAACTATTCAAATTGTGGTCTGTTACCATGGAAACCACATATTTCTTCCATTTTTAAACTGTATTTGATTAATGATAAGAACATTACCTGAGGATGGCGTAACTGCCAAAAACGTATGTAAAAAGTTTAATAAAAATTTATTCTTAACTGCTAATAGTGCTATACAGTTTGTGAAATAGTAATATAAGTATAAGCAGTGGTCTAGTAGTTTATGTATGTATTGAGTCAAAAAATATATTTCTAAGATTAAAATTACTTATTTCTTAGATTTTGGCTATTCTTTATTTTGATTATTGTGTCTAAGGCAAGGGTCTCCAAACTTTTCTCTGTGAGGGCCACATTGAGTACTTCAGCACTGTTCAGCAGGCTGTAGCAAAAAAACAAACTCTAGAACTAGATATATGAGTTTTATTGAAAGCAGATAAAAACTGATTGCAGAGTATGTGAGATTAAATTATCGTATATTAATGGCAACGAATACTGTCAACAAATTCTCATATTTTCATCACAAATTATAATAAAACCATTAATGTGAATGATGTAACTGTGTGTGAGTGCTAATTATAAGGAGCGATTTCAAATGCTCATCAGATAAATTTGCTCTCTATTTTGACTTGATATATTTCATTTGGAAAAAAGTTTGTTCTCAAAGATACGTTATCCCAAAATAGAGATAAGTAGTCTAATTGGCAGGCCGGATAAAATCATATTGTGGGCCATATTTTGGAGACCCCTGATCTAAGGCAAAGATTCAACATCAACTGTAAAGTATTGTATTGGTTATTTTGCTTTTATGATTAGACCAAGCATTGAAAATTTGAAATAAAAAAAATTTAATGAATTATAAATGAGTCAATATAATAATAATATATTCTACATGGAGCTAAGATGCTCAAAATAAATTATCAATTCAAGATAAATGATCAAACAAAATAAATATAAATTGGTGGTCTAAAAAATGTTGTACAATCAATATTAATAAGGGGATGAAAAGCATAAAGTAAAGGCAATCCAAACTTGACATTGATTTAAGAACTCCAGTTGTCTAGTTCAGACTTGTCTGCTTCAGATTAAAATTGTAACAAAAAAATTTAATTAAAAATTTACAAGAAATATCTCATTTAAAACAAATTTATGATAAGTATCAGAACAAAATAAAAAAAATAAAAGTTGGTATTTAAAAACTTAATGTAGATTCCTAAATTTGTATCTAGATATATCAGTAATAGGAGTTCAAGAAATTATATGTATTTTATTTATTAATTAAACAAAATGAACTTATTATGATGAAATATAAAAACAAAATTATATTAAGGTATGCTGTTTGTATGGCACTGGTCATTTCAGAGCTTATTGCATCATGCCAATTCCCAAATTATGGATATTTTAGCTATAAACATCATTACATTATATGGCATCTTTAATAAAGTACATTATAGTTCTTTATGGTGAAGAGCAAAATTCATCAGTTGTCTCTCTCATATATCATAAAAAGCAACTGAAGGTATCTTTTCTTTTCTATTAACACTTCGCCTACATGCACATACAGTTGTACTTGTCTTCTACAGTTCTGGAAGAATTTTTTCCATCTTTCCTCATCCTTTTCTATACTCATCTCATTCCATTCTTCATTCTTTAGAGTTAAACTACTGAATATGTCCTCTATCTCTTTCATTAAATGTACATTATAAGGAATTGGAGAGTAGTATTGTTTACATGTTGCAGCAAAATATATTAAATAAAGTATTACTGTATATTTAACCTTTTATTTATTATTTCAAGATTATGGTTTAATGAAATATTTGAAGAAGTCATATTAAATAGAATACATTTAATATGAAAATGATAAAAAATATTATATTATACTAGTTTACTATATATAGTGTAACCTTGTTATCTCAAACCTCTCTATCTTGAAAGCTTTGATATGTGTAACCTTGTTATCTCGAACCTCTCTATCTCGAAACCCTTGATATGTGGGAAACATAAATATAGTAATAAAATACAGTGTAACCTTGTTATCTCAAAACCCCTGATATGTGGAAAAAAATTTCCATGCACTTTCGGCATTTAAACCAATGTAATTTCAATAGTTATCTTAAAGTATTTTCTTCAAAATCCTTGCTATCTCGAATTAGTTTATAATTTTTGTGCTAGAGAAATTAAAAATAATTACGAATTTTCCCTCGCTTTCAGAGTCTAAACAAAAGTTTTAAATTTAAATTAACAAAAGAACATAAATGTGCTATCGATAACCGGAACAGGAACTTTGTGCATGCTCAGATTACTGAACATGCCGTAAAGTAATTTCATTTTCTAAGTTTTTCTTCTAATTGTTGATAGGTTTTGGTCAATGTGATCATATTTATTCAGTGATATTTTCAACCTTTGGTTTATAAGGTACAGGATTATTTAGACGCTAATTTTCATGGAAAAAAGGGTGTCTTATACATTACTACAGTATACATTATTGACTCAAAATCTTTATTTAAAATTGAACCTTGATATCTCGAAAACTCTTTATGTCAAATAAAATTTGAACCTTGATATCTCGAAAACTCTTTATATCGAATTTTTTTTGTTCCTATGGGATTCGAGATATTGAGGTTCTACTGTATATACTAAAAATATTTATGTTACAAATTTACTATTAAATTTAGTTATTCCTATTTGACTACAATATCTATTAATAATATTATGTTGTCTTAAAATATTATTTTTATAGTTTTCCTATGCTCAGCTTCTGGCAGCAACAACTTTAACCAAATTAGTATCAAGGAATCCTAGTACATTGACATTACAGCAACGGATTGATATTAGTAAGTACTGAATAATATAAATTTACAAGGAATCACAAGCATTTTAAGCAGGAAAAATACACTATTTTATTATTAGATATATAGTTTCTTCCTTAAAGTGCTTGTGATTCCTTGTATTCCTAGAAGCAACAGAACTTGTTAGTTTATGATAATATAATTTTATTATTAAATTCTTAACTTCAGCACTATTAAGCAGTCCAATAAAACAGTCTATTAATAAAAACTTTTATTCTGAGAGAAACGTTTTCAGTTGTAATTCATCCATCATCAACTCTTACATGTACAACTGTCCAGAACAAAAGATGTTCTAAATTCTAAGTTACAGAACATTACCATTCTAATAAAGAATTTGTTTAAAGTTTAAAAATAATTTTAAATAGTTAATATCACAAAACTTAAATTTGCAAACAATTATAGAAAATACATTTATTAAAAATAAAATAATGTGATAAAGTTCTATATTTATGTCCTTTCTTCAAGGTTTGTCACCTACAACTTATTTCCTCAAGGCAAATTTCCATACATTTGAAATTGTTTCTTTCTCCTCCTCATTAATTACGTCTGCTTGGTGATTTCCCTGGTAAATGCATAGCTTCTCTGCTGCATTTAGCTCTACTGGGTCTGCTGTGCGGTCAATCACCCTAGTTTCACACCATTCAATTTTCACATCATGTTCATAAGCATAGCTTGATAGTGCCGTTATTAAGTTCCCCATTCTTATATCACGCTGGTGTTCATTGAGCTTATTATTCAAATTTCTCTGTGTTGCCCCTATATAGATTTCCTTTGTCCCTTTGTCTATATTCTCCAGAGGTATCTTGTAGATGCCTACACTTTCATCTCTGCCATAAAGATCTTTTACATTCTTCAGGGCTTTGAAAACTGTTTGTGATCTCTTATATGCCGGTCTTTGGTTTCTCCTCCTCAAGACTCCTTATGACAGTTATAGACATTTGCATGGTACCTGGGATCATCTCATATTCTGTTACTTGGTGCTGATTCTGGAGAGAGATTTTATACCAGTACCATACCACCTAAAATTCTTAGGAGTAATGAAGAAGATAGCAAAAAAGAAGAATAAAAGAATAGCACCAAAAAGAGCCCCAACTTTATTTAATATACTTTGAAATGAAAAAGAACCACTTAAGGAGTTTGAATGCAAAGGTGTATATAGAATACCCATTAGAGACATACAATCAAATGAAGAAGACACATATGTGGGAGTGATTACTAGAACACTAGTGAAGAGGGTAGAAGAGCATAAAACAGACATTGCCCAAGCTAAGATCTCCACCTCTCTCACTCTGCAAGCCTTTAGTGAGAACATAAGCATATCATGGGACCAAACAAGGGTAATAAAATCAATTCTGCCACATACACAACCAGTAATTACGGAGTCCCTTGAAAAATACTAAGAAGAGGAAATTCTGAAAATCTAATCAATGACAGATTAGCTTGGGAACCTCCACAAGTGTGGAAATATGCCTTAGAGTAGCACTTCTCAAACTATGGGTTGCGACCCCATTTGGGGTCACGAAGCGAAATGCTGGGGTTGCAAAAATTAAATTCAAACACTTGAATTTCAGTTTATATGTAATTTGACAAACACCCAATATTTAACGTATGACAACATATGTATTTTCAGTGTAGTTGGTTGATTCTGTTCATCTTAATAAGGGTGTAAATGATTTATGTAATTGCATGTTTTATTTCATATTTAATACCTGGGGTCACAAAACATCTCGTAATGAAAAATGGGGTCATGAATGAAAAAAGTTTGAGAAGCGCTGCCTTAGAGAAAGAGCAACAAATTAAAAGTGAACAGTTTTAAAGATAGCTTAAAGATGAATGGAGCACTGCACTATGAACTTTAATAATATTAATGTTCTGATATATTTTATGTAATCTAGTTTTAATTTATTGTGAATTAATTAATTATAGTTTATAATTTGTATTAAGTGTTATTTTAATAATTTATTACTATTGCTTCAAATGTTATATGTTTAAATGTCTGCATTCTAAGAATATTGGTTGCCATAGCAATTTATGTAATTCTTCTGATTCAAATCCATTGAGAATAGAATGTACCAGATGATGGTGTAAAAACCTAAAACGTTAGTAGTTTTATGTTAATAAATATTTATTCTTTACTGCAAAAAGTGCTAGTGTGGTTGCAATTAAGTATTTAAAGTTTAAGCAGTTGATCCTAAAGTTTTAAAATCATACTCATAATTACCAATATTCAAAATTTAAAAAATATTAGAGCATGTTATCTATTTACTTAATTCATAACTATAAAGTCTGCCTTGCTTGAAATAATGAGAAGCGACTAATCTTTTCAGTTCAGAGCACTGTAATCGACCCATCTCATTCTTATACCTCACCCCTATTCTTTATCAGAACTAATCAACCCATCTCATTCGTATACCTCACCCCTATTCTTAGTCAGAATGGATATGTCCATTTTTAGCTTTCATGATGCAGGTTCGAATTGACAGACTTTATAACCGATCAACTTCCTGTAAGCTCACCCCCTGCAAAGCAAGTGAACAGCATTTTGAAACCGACTGTACATGCATCTTTATTACTGATTTTTATTATACAAATTATTTTAGATCATACTACTGTTTAAAAATTCTTAATGTTTATAGTTTGATTTTTATGATATATAACAGGGATGGCCAAGCTTCATGTTGCTAAGAGCCATATAGGAGATTCTCAAATACTTGAGAGCCTCAATCAGTTTCTTTTTGGGTCAATGAGAGCTGCATTAGTTTTTCCGGGTAATCTTAATAATGGGTTCAAAATTATTTCATATGTATTTATTTCATTTAGATGAATACTTCTCTTTACAATAAATAAACAAATTACTATTATATTATTTTAAAAATTAAGCAGGTATTTGCTCCATATTAATATTAATTTTCTTGCTGTGGAGCCATATTGAAGATACCAAAGAGCTGCATGTGGCTTGTGAGCTGCAATTTGGCCACCATTGATATATAGCTTGAATAACAAAAGAATAATAACTTATTGTTCTTTTGAATGAAAATCATAATATTTGTGAAGATTAATCCAGTCCTTTCTAAATTATTTTTATTTCTTTTTTAGTATATCAATGTGGGCACGGAATATTTCCGGGTCAAAGTGCTATGTCGGACACGAGTCAAGACATAGCTACTTGTGATGTTTAATTGTGAGTTAACTGTCTGTGTCAGTGTTGAGAAACTTTCTTACTATGTTGCATGTATTGAGTAGAGATGCTTTTTGTAGTGTTATGTATGTCTTGGGATGTAGATCTAGTGTTTTGAGGCTTTTGTGTAATGTATGAGGGATTACTCCTGTGGAGGAGAGAATGATGGGTACTATAACTACCTTTTGCATTCCCCAGAGACGCTTAATTTCTTGAGAGAGTTCTGTGTATTTGCTAATTTTCTGGGTGAATGCATCCTGGATGTTGTGTGTGTCAGGTATTGAGATGTCTATAATGTAGGTAACTTTGTTTTGCTTGTCTATGAGAGTGATGTCTGGTCTGTTGTGGTGTATGGTTTTGTCTGTTAGGATTGTTCTGTCGTAATACATCTTGTGTGTTGAGTTTTCTAGGATTGTGTCTGGTATGTAATTGTAGTATGGTGTGAGTGTGTTCATTAATTTGTGTTTGGTTGCAAGCTTTTGGTGTATTATGTTTGCTACTTGGTTGTGTCTGTGCAGGTAATCTGTTTGTGCAAGTAGCTTGCAACCAGATGTAATGTGTTGAATCGTTTCGGGTGCTATGTGGCATTTCCTACATGTGTCATTTGTTAATGTGCTGTCTTTCAGTATGTATTTTCTGTAGTTTTTTGTGTTTATTACCTGGTCTTGTATAGCTATTATAAACCCTTCTGTTTCAGTAAATAGATCCCCCTGACTAACCAGCTGTTTGACGCTTTGGCGTCAATGAAGTGTTTCTGTAAGTCATGTGGATGCTGCCATGGAGTTCCTTTTTATATCAAGGATTTCTTTTCTTGTATGTGTGCAATGTTGTCTATTTGGCATGGAGTGTTTTTTCTTGTATGTGTGCAGTGTTGTCTTATTTGGCATGGGAGTATGTTTTCTTTTCTTGTGTGTGTGCAGTGTTGTCTATTTGGCATGGAGTATTGTTCTGAAGATTTAATGGTGTTATGTTTCTATCTGCCAAGACTATAGCTTCAGTGTGCAGTGTTGTCTACTTGGCATGGAGTGTTGTTCTGAAGATTTAGTGGTGTTTCTATCTGCCAAGACAATAGCTTTATGTAGGTGTGATGTATGTTGCTTTTTATGAAAGAACTCTCTCAAACAGTGATGTATGTTGCTTTTTATGAAAGAACTCTCTCAAACTATAAATCTGTCTGAATCTGTCTCTCGTGTAAATGTGAGATGTCAATAAGCCCACGTCCTCCTTCCCTTGCGTGGGAGTAGTTCTTTCTATGGCAGATTTCGGGTGATGGTACTGGTGTTTTGTAAGTGCTGTTCGTGTTTTTCTTTGGAGTGATTCTAGTTCTGTTTGTGTTACTATCACTCCAAAGGAATAAGTCAGAACTGGTATGGCAAATGTGTTGATAGCTTTCACTTATTATTATTATTATTATTATAGCCACTATATTATTATTAATTTATTGTATTGTCTGTATAACTATGATTTTTTTATTAATATGTATTAATTTTAGCTTATTACTGTTTGAATTTATTATTATTATTTAAGATTGTTCCCCTTAAGTTTTTATAGCATCCTAACCACTACTATTTCTTTACTTTACTGCTCGATTTATTAAGTTTATATGCTTGCTTTACCCACTAAGCTGCCATTATTCCCTGCAAACTATTTATCCAGATTAATTACAAAATTCATTATAGGAAAACTGAATTGCATGCAAATTTTGATTATTTGTCAAGATCACCTTTCTCTGGAAATTCTAATGATTTATATAGAGATGTTGTTTTTCAAAATGTAACCAACTTGAATACTTACTTGTTCAAAAACAAAATTAAACAAGAGACAATGAAAAAATCTGATATTAGGAAATTTATTCCTTGTTATTCAAAGTAGAAACAGCTTTAATCAAATTGAGTTTAGTATTCAAGAGGGGTGTTTATTGAAGAGTATACAAAGTGGTAATACCATAAAAATTACAAAAGTTTATATTGGAAGAATTACATTCTACATACAAAAATTGAAAAAATGAAAGCATTGGCCAGAAGTTACGAATGATGAAATGGCATTGATAAAGACATTGAAAAGATTATACATGAATGCCAAAACTGTTGCAAAGTACAAAACAGTCCAGCCAGAGATGAAATTTATCCCTAAGAATTTAAAAGTGCTCCTTAGCAAAGAGTCAATATAAATTATGACTGATTAATTTGGAATACAATTTATTAATTCTTGTTGATTCATACATCAAATAGTTAGAGGTTATTCCAACAAGATTTACAGATTTAAAAGAATACTATTTAAATATTATGAGAAATATTTTCAAGATTTGGATTACCATATACAGTAGTTACTGATTATGGATCTAATTTCAAATCTATTGAATTTGAAAAATTTTTATAGTCAAATGATATAAACCATAAAGTTATAGCACCATATCATTCTGTGAAAGATATGTTCAAATAGTTAAATAAAGTTTCAGAGCTTTGAAAAATGACACAGGTGATTTGAAACTTAAATTATGCTTTTCTTAATGTAATATTGGAAAATGCTGAACATGATGATAAATTTCAGTCAGGCAGAACTTATGTTCAAACAGAACATAAGAACATATATCAGTTTAGTGAGGAGAGAGATTATAAATGAAATAAATGAAAACTTTTTTGTCTGAAACAATCAGAATAAAAAATTTAAAACTAGAACATATATCAGTTTAGTGAGGAGAGAGATTATAAATGAAATAAATGAAAACTTTTTTGCCTGAAACAATCAGAATAAAAAATTTAAAACTGAATACAAAGTACAAGTTAGAATCTATGGAAACCCAGCCAAGAAATGAAAATTTGGATCTATAATTGCAAGGAAGAGATTGTTGCATTACAAAGCTATAGTAAATTTTCAAAAACATAATAAGCATATTGATCAGTTATACAAATTTAATGGAACTATATTATAGAAATAATATGGTCATGGAATTCCAACAAAACAGCAATAACTATTCAAGAAACAGCTGATTCTAGGGATGCAATCAAAGAGCAAGAACAATGTGAATACAAAACACAGCGGTATCTTGGTTAACGGCGGCAATCTGTTCCAGGATTACTATTGTTAACCAAAATCATATGGTCATGGAATTCCAACAAAACAGCAATAACTATTCAAGAAACAGCTGATTCTAGGAATGCAATCAAAGAGCAACAACAAAGTGAATACAAAACACAGCGATATCTTGGTTAACGGCGGCAATCTGTTCCAGGATTACTATTGTTATCCAAAACTGTCATTATCCAAGGCACAATTCCTCATAAGATTTAATTGAAAATTGATAAATTTGTTCTGGCTCCTCTCCACAACTATAGTAAATATTAAAAATGCAGAAAAATCTCATTTAAAATGTCCAAAAAATATGGAAAATATCATTTATTTATTACATTTGCTACAAAAAAATTAACATTAATAAAATGAATTGTTCATGAAAACAGTTTTTAACTATCAATCTTCACCAGAAAGACAGTTGGGCTCACTTCAGAGTTTTTTGATAAACAAATCCATAAACACTGATTAGCAGCTTATAAATTCAACAATTATTATACAGATAAGTTTTGATTTTGCCTTTTGATGGCAAACAAACAGTGACATGCACTTGCCAATTTATTGTCTATATGAACTGTAGGATCTCGGACAGACGTTTTTTTCTCTTATAAAGGAATCTGAAACTGCAACGTCACATCACTTGCAGGTGTCAAGTAATACATAACACAAACAAACAATAGAATCAGACTGTTTGCAGAATTTAAAATAATAAATAAATCTAGAAATCATGTTTAAGAAACTAAAAACTAGTGAATTGTTGCACGTCTATTTTTAATTAATTAAATAATTTGTTTTCATTACTAAATGAATAATCGTCTAGAAATCACTTTAAGAAACTAAAAATACTGAAGTGTTGTATCGTCTAGAAATAATCTTTAAGAAACTAAAAACTAGTGAACTGTTGCGTTGGCAGAATTTAAAATAATAATCGTCTGGAAATCATCTTTAAGAAACTAAAAACTAGTGAATTGTTGCAGTGTCTACTTTTTAATTAATTAAATAATTTGTTTTCATTACTATATGTTAATTATCATCAAGGCCATCTTTAAGAAACTAAAAACTAGTGAATTGTTGCATGTCTATTTTTAATTAATTAAATAATTTTTCATTACTATATGTTAATTATCATCAAGGCCACATTTATACTTTTGGAGGCCCTAGGCACAATATCATTATGAGGCCCCCAAAAAAAAGTCTATTTGGGTGCGTTTTTAAATTCAACATACTCCACCACTGATGTACATCTAAAATGACATCATAGCAACATAGTTGAGCATAATGGAATAGCCTTCTAGCCCAGGGTGACCCTACTAGAAAAAGATTTCTGAATTGCATCGCTTATTCCGCCCATGTACCATCCCTCTGCCACTTTGAGGTAACTTAGCAGGATTCAGGAGGGGTTGTTATCATCATCATCATCATCATCAATCCTTACAAATATTGTATTATTTGTAAGAATATACTCACAGACGCGGACCTTGTTAACCCGGGTGACGTCCGAGCTGGTGTGCTTTCGTTTTCTGCTTTGTGTCATTACATACTAGAAAAACAGCATCGAGGTGGGGATACCTGTTAGCATTTAGTTGAGTATAGTGGAATATCCTTCAATCCCAGGGTGACCCTACAAGAAATAAAATTTCTGACTTGCATCGCCTATTCCGCCCATGTACACCCCTTCGCCACTTTGAGGCAGCTTAACAGGATTCAGGAGGGATTATTATTATTATTATTTTCAGTATTATATTTATTTTAAGGGTTTATTTACATTTCATGTCCTCTCCCTCAGAAATTTAGAAAATGAGTTACAAACAGAACTCTGTCTTCTTTAAACTCACTTGTTATATGGCATCGTTTATTCTAAAAATAATATCACTAATCTTATTTGAAGTGGCAGAAGAATTAAAGGATGGTCTTTTTACTGATGATTTATAATCAGTAAATAAATTATTGTCAGATTGTAAAGAGAATGATATGAATTGTTTTATCTGTACACTAAGAATTGAAGTTGTTGCATGAATGTATGTAAATGAGCTAAGCAGAGTTCCTACTAGTGCAGTAAAGTGTAGTTTTGAATTTTGTGCTGTACTATTGACTTTCAGCTCTCTTGTAATATTGATAGTTGATTGTTTTTTATATCAAAGTTGGAATTAATAAAATAATTTATTATTTAAAATTATTTATTATTCCAAATTAATAAATTTATTATTGTTTTGGATTGATCATTAAACAAGTTTTTGTTATTAACTTGTTTGTGCTCTATTATTGTTTCAATAAAACTTTTTAACACTTTAAGTGTTTTTGGATTCAATAAATTATTTTTTATTAATTAACTTTACATGCTTTTGGAATTATTCAATTTATTAGTTATAAGTCCAATAACTTATTTTGCTATTTTTAGTTATTTTTGTTCTAACTTATTTATTACTTTAATAACTATGAAGTTCCAGTTATATGTTTTGTCATTATTTAGTGTTAAAATTTTAGTTGATTTTCATGATTTATATTTCCAGAAGAAGATCTAGCCAGGCCAGACTCTGGATTTGTAGTATCTTATAACCTGTTAGATATTATTAGTGATTATTAATATTTTGGAATATTGTGGCTTTGCATATTTATAGTTTGATCTAATATTAATTTATCATATAATGTTGGGAATCTTGACTATTTGCTTTGGAAAAATGTCAAACAATATCATAACATGTGGATCTCTAAATTATTATCACAGAATAATTTTATTGTGGTTTAAATTTATTTAAAAAACAATAAAATCATTTTTATTAATATCAGTTGTATTTTATATGTGAAATTTTCCAATAATTCAGTAACAAAGTTTTCACAAATCTGTTTAATATATAATGTGTCAATATAATAATAAAAAATAATGTACAGTCGATTCCATAAAGTTTTGTACCTGCCTCGTAGGGGCTAAGTTCACCGGAAGTTGATCAATTGTAAATTCAGGTACTTATACCGAGATTCAAGGCAGTTTCAAATGGACTTGTCTGTTGTGACTGAGAATAGGGAGGGAAGTATACGTGTGAGATGTGCTTGTCACGTGCTCTAAACTGACAAGAATAAGCGATAGAGACTGATAACAGCATCGGTAGAGCGTCTGCCTACTGTTCCGAGGAGCCGAGTTCGAATCTTGTTTGGAGAAACATTATTTTTTTTTTCTTTGGTCAACATATTAGTTTGTGTTTAAATTTTAAACAATGCAATTAAAATATAAACGGTTTAAACATTTTCCAGACAAATGTGCAATATGGTGATGTGTTCATCTGAGGTTC
>AYEL01079878.1:0-13896 GCA_000484575.1 Olivierus martensii | reverse complement strand
AGGAATTTTAATAAATTTTTAAAGATGTTTATTTGAGTTTCTGTGGTAAACAACACTGTGAACTATAGCGAAAAGAAAAAATATATTGGTTGTTGAATGGTTTTATTCAATAGATTGGATAGTCTCTATAGTTGAATTGAATATAATATAAAGATTATTGGCTAAAGTCTATCCATTTCATCTCTGTTACTGAAAACATCACATAAAAAAAGAATGATTGCACAATATACTTAACGTTTCTTGTAGAAAAAAAGTTTCTTCGTTTTTAGTCTTTCAGAAAGAAAATGATCAATCCTTTTAATCTTTGAATTCTTTTGTCACGAGAAACTGTCATCAACTAATCATTTATTAATAAGTTTCCAGACTTTAAGAACATCTGAACTTTTTTTGTTTTTCTCACATATAATAAAAATGATACTTCCAAAAAACATCTCATGCTTACAAAATATGTTAGATAAAAACAATCGTATACACTAAAAAATGGAATATGTAAACTTATATTATGAATATAAGTTTACATATGTATCATTCTATACTGTAAAATATAAACATAAGATTAGGTTAGGTTAGTTAATATGAAAAGTTTTCGAATTGAATCGTATCATCAGAAATGCCATCCTGTTTTAAAGGCAGAAATAATCATACAGGTAACCCTCGTATAACACGATGCTTCTACAACACGAGTTTTACTTAACACATTTAGAAAATTGCATTTACTCTCCTACAACACAAAACATTTTGATTAATTTTTGTAAATCCATATTATGGATACAATACACATAAAATGCAATCATTGGACAAAAGGTAGTTGTAAAATTACTTATCCTCATACGGTGAAAGTTACGACGATCTTGTAAGGATAAGCAAACAAACCAAGATTACAGATTTTTGTAAAGAGAGCAGAAGGTATACAAGCTTTAAATGCAGATGAAAGTTCAGAAAGTGAAGTTGATATTGTTAAAAAGAAAAAAACCTCGTTTTAACTGAACAGGGGTAAGGAAGATATAATTATTAAATGAATGCTACATAGGCTGTATACTTTTTGTGTTAAAAATATACAGCCTATAAGTTTATATATTTTCTTTGTTTCGTTTTATTAATATTCTTAATAAAAATTAAGTTTCTTATATGGAATTAAAGAAAGTTATTTGTTTTTAATTGGTTTTGGAACGTAACTCCCATTTTTGTTTTGGCTCCAGGTCTCATATAACACGGTTTCACACAACACGGCGTTTTTTAGAAACCTATTTACCGTATTATACGAGGGTTACCTGTAAAATTATCATATTATACATTAGTTAGTCATATTAAACATCAATTCTTTAGTGGACTCAATTAGTTAACATGGTACAGTTCCATTGGCATCTTTCTGCCTTTCATATATCTCTCTCCATTCATCTTTACTACTACTGCCTCCAAGATTATTCATAGACCTCGGGCCCACATGCAATTATCAGTTGGTCAACTATTTACTTGCAGGAGTGAAAACAAATGACTCCTAAGAGACTGCCCCCAATAGCAACTCCTGTTAGCGGACCAAACAATAGGAGTCCTTTCTTCTCACTCCTGCAATTAAGTAGTTGACCGACTGATAATTGCTTGTGGGTGCGAGGACATAATCTCTATATTTCTGATCTTCGTTATACATTTTTCTATTTTTCATATCATCTATTCTTTACCCTTAGTGTCTTCTATAATCTGTCCAAGCAAAAAATATTAGAGTGCAATCTAAGCTTCATTACTCAATTTTTAATAGACTGTGTAGGTATAGTTCTTTAACTAATTATTTATAAAATATGCATTCGTTTAATTTGTCTTTAAAGATTTTTTCTGCTATTTCTGACCTGATTTAAACAGATTAATTATTTTTTAATTCTTATTATAATAAATAAAGTGGAATTCTTGATAGGTTTCTTTTGTAATCAATTCTTTTTATATAAAGATTCTTTTTGTCGAAGTATTTAGATGCTAATTTTTATACTATTGATGCATATATTAGTCGTTATTTATTTATAAACTACGTACATTTGCAAATTAAAACCACCATTCAGCAGTTGAGAATTTATAAAACAGTTTAAACTACTCAATAACTTGACATATTCGACTGTCAAGACTTGGTCAGTCGTTCTGTGTCAACTGTCAGAATCTGAAGGAAGAGGAAGTGAGAAAAAATAGATTTATTTCTTAAATTCTGTTCTATTTTTCTCGGTTGACAACCTTTAAGTTGTCTATACCTGACACTAAAAGAATCTTCAGGTTTCTATCAATTCACTAGATAACGTGTGAGAAATAACTTTTAAACTTTCAGTTTAAAAATAAAGTTTTGTATATAAACCAACTTTGTAAATTTATTAGCTACATATTAACTTTTTTCATTTTTCTACAATTTATACATGTTTTACGACATCCATTAATTAAACATTGAAAGAAAAAATTAAATCAAATGAATTAAATAATTCCTTACAAGATAAAAAATAAATGATGTACTTAAAATCTATATTTATTTAAATATAAATTTAAATAAATTATAATGTTTAGATTTTTTTTGTATGTATATATAGAAGATAAAACTAGAAATAATGAATGATAAAAATTTTGTTAAAATTTAAATAAGACAAATTATAAGAAAATTAAATTTCACAAACAATTCGGTTTGCGTACAAATTTTCCGAACACAAAGAGTCTCGGATGTCTACTGTGTCTCAAGTTAGAACATAACCTTTTCAATGATAATACCACATGTCACTTTAGAAACATTTTAAAATGCAGACAAAAACAAATCACGTTGGACAACTTAATGAGACAGTAGCCCAGTGGGTCTGAAGCAAAGTCGAGTGGTGCCAAGAGACATAAAAAAGAAAAATAATCCCCTTCCAAACAATAACATTTATCTTCCTCACTTCCTTCATGTACATGTCAACTCTCTTTCATACAGGTTCAATAAAACTAAATTAAGTTTTCGTCCATATATTTTCGTGCTTAGTGTTGTGTTTATCTTTTTTTGTGATAGATTTAATAGTTTACATTGATTTTGTGTTAAGAACATTTGCACAAATTATTGTTATAAAAGTTTAAATAAGCAATTAGCTGGGGTCCAGGGGCCAGATTCACAAAGAGTGTTGTTATTTACGATGTCGTTAAATATAACATGTTAAGGATTTATCGTAAATGCTATTCACAAAACCTGTCGTAAGCTACTTGACAATTACCAACGAAATTACTGTCGTCTTATTTCGAGAGTATGGAAATAACGTCAACGTTTCCATGAATATAACCAATAAGAAAGTGACTTCTAAAATGGAGGACAAGAAGGATTAAGAACAGCGTTTCACTCCTGCAGAATAAATGCTTTAAATTAATAAATTTAAATATTTTTAATACTTTTTGATATAAATTTGAAAGAAACGATATATATATTATTGATGTATATTCTAAACGTTAAATTAATTTATCTTTCTAACATAATAGTTTAATTAAGCATATATTTTTATAATAATGATTTATCTAGTTTAATAGTTTTTAACTGGCACAAATCATTTAGTAAATTGATGTATTTTTTATATTCTACATTATGTAGAATATAAAAAATACATCAATTTACTATAAAAAATATTCATCATTATGTAGATCCTCCTGCATGGCACGCCGACAGTGTCACCACTCGGCCGCAAACATATCAGATTAAAATGCAAGACTATGTATGTATATATTTTAGTTATTACATATAAATAAACATAGTAAGAAATTATATAATTATTTATTTAGAGTCTCCAACATAATAAGAAATTTATAATTATTTATTTATTTTTTTTGGGTCTCCAAAATGAATTAATCAAATTCCCATTAAAATCTATGGTAAATCGATGATCGGTTAACGAACAATTCGGATAACGAATATTGTCTTTGAACAGATTATGTTCGTTAACCGATCACCCACTGTATCGTTATTCGATTGTATCGTTGTTTGTTTATGTCGAGAAATCTTTAAAACAGTAAAACCTATATTTTCCATACTTAGCAAAGTTCTTGCTAATGATTCAATTTAAATAACTGAGCTATACAATAATTTCCTAGAAAATATTTAAAAAGAAAATCAAATAATCCAACAATCGACAAAATTTAATAGTTTTGTTCACAGATTGCGCGAAGTATCAAAATCCTTAAATTCCTTTCTGATGATCTACTTTAAATAATTATAGTTTAATATTTTATAAAACATATAATTTATTCATTGGTCAATCACGTACTGTTTCAGAAATATTAAATTATGTTTGACTGTAATCTCAATAAATGCTAAATAAATAATAATAATACAGAAATATTTATGCAAAGATGATGAAAATATTTTGGAATTTTCACAAAGATAAATATTTCAAAATATATATTGTATAACGATGGTGTTCAATCTATTTTACTATGGGAGCTACTTTTCTATACTAAGTTATTCGGCAATCTACTCTCTTATTATAGATAACGTTTCCCCAACTTGATATTTGATTATGTACAACTATGCAGTTAAATGCGCTTATTCACTTCGAAGAGCCCATTCTCCCAGCCATAAAATCTTTATTTGTACATTTAAAAATTTATTCATCACTTTTAATTATTTTAATTCAACAAATAAAACAAAAACGTGATTATTGAAATAAAATATTTGTTTCTGTATTTTGGAAAACCAAAGTTAGAAAAAACAACAGATTGTTTATAAACTCATAATTTAAGGAAATGCTGGTTGATAAAAAAAAAAAAGTTAATGTGAAATTTGGCATTGTTTGGAGCTCCCAATATTTTCATAGTCAGTTGATATCAAGAAGTGGCCAATCACAGAAAATCATCCAAATGATCATTTGTTTCTTGATTTTTTATGACGTTCATATTTGAAAAAGTGGATTCTAATAAGTATGTCGATCCGAAACACTACAGAATTTTTGCGCAATATTAGTTAATACTGAAAAATTTTCGTGTGTATAATTCCAAATGATAAGAAAATTACTGATTTGACAATTTTAACGAAAAATAAATAAACAATAGCAATACACTTAAAGAGAATTAAAAAAATAACACAAAATAATGATAAATAAATTATTATGTTTTCAGTTTTAATTAAATTTGTAAGGAAGAATCAACTTGGAAGGAATAAACAAGAGATCGACCAAAAATCATTCCGCGATCGATGGGTTGAACATCCCTGTTGTATGATATTACCTGTAAGTACTACTTAAACAATAATATATATTTTAAAATAATATATAAATCAAAATAATCAAAATAGAGTTTTCCTTAAAGAAAAAAAAACAATTTAGTATAGTATTAACTAAAGTATTTAATATTGTTTTTAGAACAAGCACTTAAAAAATTATGAATAATCCAGTTATCGACGAAATTTAAATAATTAAGGCAATAGATGGTTTGATTTGCAAATTCTCTTTTTAACCAGCTTAACTGTTTGTCAGTGTTTTAATAATATTTAATTACTGTATATTTGCTAACTGCACTAGTGTTGTATGAGTGAATGTAAGTGGATTTCTGACCTTCAATAATTCCGACAATTTCCTTCCTCTCATCCGATTACTTAGTTAATATAGCTCTGTTAGAAAATTACGTGCACTAAAATTTTTCTTACTGAGTAGTGAATGTAAGTGGATTTCTGACCTTCAATAATTCCGACAATTTCCTTCCTCTCATCCCATTACTTACAATATAGCTCTGTTAGAAAATTACGTGCACTAAAATTTTTCTTACTGTGTGCAAATATTTGTCTAATAACACTTCGATGATTTAAAAAATGAGATAGTTCTATTGGTAAATAATCTAGAGACTTCAATAAATATCAAGCAAAAACTTACTTCACCCCGAAGCGATCGAGCGCGCTGCCCTTATATAACAGACTTTGTAATCAATATATACAGGGTGAAGAAAGAATGATTTAAAAAATGAGATAGTTCTATTGGTAAATAATCTAGAGACTTCAATAAATATCAGGCAAAAACTTACTTCACCCCGAAGCGATCGAGCGCGCTGCCCCTATATAACAGACTTTGTAATCAATATATACAGGGTGAAGAAAATTTCGTCGTAAAATTTTGTGTACAGATAACGGACCTTGAAACAAGTCGAAATTGCCTAATGAGCATATGGTCTAAATGGTACCGTTTTTGAGTTATAACCGTTTAAAGCTAACCAATCACCATCGAGTACACAAAGCGTCACGACGCGTCGCTCGTCTTCTTACTACTCGGTAATAAGTAGGAGAGCGACTCAATGCGACGCGTTTTGGCAACGCCACGTGTCATGACACTTAGTGTACTCGATGGTGATTGGCTAGCTTTAAAAGGTTATATAACTCGAAAACGGTGTTATTTAGACCATATGTTCATTAGACATTTTCGACTTGTTTCAAGGTCCGTTATCTGTACACAAAATTTTACGACGAAGTTTTTCTTCACCCTGTATATTTATTTAAAAAGCCTGCTATACACAGTGATTCAAAAAGGTTGTGCCAAAATTTACACAGACTTGTAGAAGATGAAATTCCGAATAAAAAAGCCTGGTCGCGTTTTTTATTTCAGGCTCCGTTTAAAAGATATAACCCTTTAAAGCTAGCCAATCACTATCGAGTACACAAAGCGTCACGACGTGTCGCGTTGCCAAGACGCATCGCATTGCGTCGCTCTCTTACTACCGGGTAAGTTAGAAGGCGAGCGACGTGTCTTGGCAACGCGACGCGTCATGACGATTTGTGTACTCGATGGTGATTGGCTAGCTTTAAAGGGTTATATCTTTTAAACGGAGCCACAAATCAAAACACGCGACCAGGCTTTTTTATTCGGAATTTCATCTTCTACAAGTCTGTGTAAATTTTGGCACAACCTTTATGAATCATCCTGTATAGACGATGCCGCGCTGTCGGATGCGACGCGACGCGCAAATTTTCGACAATGCAATCAATACTGTTGAATTAGGTAGCGCGACGCGATCGATCGCTTCGGGGTGAAGTCAAATTTTTACCAAATATCGCATAGAACAAACAAGCACTTTATATTAATCGTGATTCAATTTACTTCATAATAATAATAATATTTCAAGATATATGTTGCTTGAAACAATAATAAATAAAATCAACGAATGAAATAGTCACCCGATCAAAGAAGTCTTTGTTAGCAGTAATGCGATCAATACGCTGCCCGAATAACACACAATATGCTACTATAGAAATACAGATCTCAATATGCCTGGAAAAAAATCTTCTTTAAATCGTATAATGAAAATAATAAGCAGATTCACAAATTCGTGAATCTTCTGAAGTTAATGACTGTCATAACAAAGAAACTGAACGAGTGAAACTGTAAATGAAACCAATGAAAATAATCCATTGCAGTTTTATCTAATATAACTAATTTTAAAATTATGCGAGCAATACACTGTTGGTTATTCATATACCTGAACACCTTAATTAATTATATTAATTAAAGTGTTTCTTAGATAACCATGATATTCTTTAAATATTAAAGTAATTTAATACTTAACAAACTTAAGTTTCTAAAATATTGAACTAATTTAATTTTCATACGAAAAGTTATAAATTTTTAAACGTGGAAACTTCAAATTCTAAAATAAATTTCTTATAAAAATATAAGCTATCAAAAGTACATAAAACAAACAAACTAAAATATAAGGATGCAAAGTAATTTAAATTTAGTTTAACAAACCTTTTTTACTTTCCTTAAATATATATATATATTTTAATTTTAATATTATGTAATATCTTATTTCAAGTTTTAGGAATAAATTTGAGAATAATTTAAAAATTAATGAAATTTATATATATATATTGCAAATTTTAATCTTTGATGGAAACAAAAATTTAATACTGTAAATAAATTATATCAATTATAACTCGATTAATATCATTTATTCCCCAGCCGAAAAAAGATGAATTCGCCTTATTTTTACTAAAATTTATATATTTATATAAATCTAGATTTCGGAAAAATTTGAACTTTCTTTACACTATATAGAGTTGAAAATATATACAAGCGTTCCTCTAGTTGCGAGCATAATTCGTAACTTTTGTTCGTAAATCGAGTTGATTGTAACTCAAATACTGCTGTTATTATAACTCAAAGAATAGTTAAATAACTTTATATACTATATATTGTGATATATTTTACAATTGTACCAATTAAAAGTTTCTTATTTCAGAGATTTTAATGAAAAATTTCCGAATATAAAGCGAGGAATTTTAGGTGCAATCCTTGCGATCTTGAAATATTTCCATAATATGTTAAATAACAGTTTAATTTTACGTTATCTTGGTTGCTAGAGCATTTTGCTATCGTATTACTTAAAATTATTGAATAGTTTTTGAAATTTCGTGAAATTTAAAAATAATACTTCCTGCTCGTAAGTACAGGCATTCGTAACTAGAGGAGCACCTGTATATATATAGGAAGCAAATATATTGAGATTAGAAAACAAAAACTAACATATATATTCATTGCATATTTTTTCAATGTTTTCTTTGAGGACTTCGTTTATTTGTAGTTATTTTCTAGCTAGGAAATGAGTGGACTCCATCTTCAACAAGATAAATTTGCATTTTTTATGATAAATTTTTTAAATTAATATTTTATTTTGATAAGTCGAAGTAAATATATATACAGTAGTAACTCTGAATAATTAGAGTGGCTTCTGTTTGAAATTCATTTTTTAAAAATTAAATATCAAAACTTTGAGCAATTTCAAATTCATTAAAAAAAAAATAAATATTTTAATTAGAATTTATTTATATCTCTGAATAATTAGAGTGGCTTCTGTTTGAAATTCATTTTTTAAAAATTAAATATCAAAAACTTTGATCAATTTCAAATTCATAAAAAAACTCATAAAAAATTCAACTAGATTTTATTTATAATTCTCTATACCTAAAGAAATTAAGAATTTGTCATTTCCAAGTACGAATGTCATTTCTCCTGGGAACTTGTTTATAACAATAAACAACTTCGCAGGATTTCTCATTATATTTATTATGAGTTATCGCTAAAATTTCGCTGTAGAATTTTTTATAAAATTATGGCTTCATAAATAATATTTTAAATTATTTATAAATTCTGATTAATATGACATATCTTTCTTATTAATTTTTTAATAAACATTTAATTAATGTAGCAGAATAATTAATTTAATTAAATTTTTTTATAATTGTTTAATAATCATATCAGAGAATAAAATATTACACCAATCTATAATTGAAAAATTAATTGTTATTTATAGGAAGTTAATTTAATATTTATCGATTATTTTAATTGAGAAACATAGAAAAATGGTTTTAACCCCATAATTTTTAATTTTCCATTTTTTAAAGGAAGGAGAATGTATTAAGTCACCCCAAAAGTAATGTATCTAAAAGCATATAAAAGATAAATCACTTGCTAATTTAATTAATCAAATATATATTCCATAGAATAAGGCCACCTTAGCCTAATAGCATTTAAAAGCTTTAAAAATTCATATTTAGGCAAGCTGAAACACGTTTGAACAAGTACAGTATGAAAACGACATTACTTTCGGGATGAGCTGATAAAATTATTGTATAATCTAATAAATGCTTCTAATCTATTTATTATGTAACAACATTTTATTTTATTTAGAAATTTCTAAAAATAAGTAGATTATAGTCAAATTTATAAATTTTAAGGCATCAACTCGCATTTTATTAGTGAATAACATTGTTTTTGTTTTTATTAACTCTACGAATCCATGGTTAACGATTGCTGTCCTTCAAATATTTTCTTACTTTATCGATTAATATAATAGTTTATAATCATTCTTTGTTATCTACCATCAAGTTATTTATATCCCTACGTTAATGATCTTAAAATTTATTTACTTATTACGGTGGAATAAACGATGAAAGCAATAAAAAGAATAATAGAGCTATTGAGTTAAAGCAAACAAAATCAGATAGTTGTTAAGTGAAATTCCAAAAAAAAAATATTAGCTTTAATACATAACGTCAATATTTGATTAACTTAAATATAGTAAGAAAGATTTTTCTGGTCTAATCTCAGGTAATGAAAGTTTTAAATAATGTAATTCAACTAGATGCTACTGATATACATAAGTAAAGCTCATTTACTGACGAGTGCATGCCACAAGAATTTAAATTATTACATGCACGAGTAAATAAATTATATTTAGAAAGAGAAAACGTATAAAACAATATATATCGCTTTAAAATATTTACAGATTCAGTAAGAAATAATTCAGTAGGATAAATATTTAACCTATTCAGTTTATGTTATCCTATTTAATGAATAAAAAGGCAAATATTCAACAGAGTACATAATATTTATCCTGTTGATAATACTTGCCTTTTTATTTATTTTACCTGTGCATGAAGAATACAATCAATATAGCTGTTAATATAAACAAGAAATTTTTTTCTGTAAGTTCTGTCAGTTCTTTAAATTTTTTCTATTTTATGTAAATATCAATTGTAGCAATATGTTGCAATCATCGTTATCTCCAAGATACCATTATTTTATATACCCTGTGGCTATCAAAGAGAGGGCAACAATGGCAGCTACCCCATGCCTCATGATTTTAAGGACCTCAATTTATAACTCAATATGTTAGAAAAAATATATTTGTATATTTTTATACTGTTCGAGATTCAGTATTTATCAAAATTTGAAGTTCTCTATCAATGTTTTTGCTTTTATTGTACACTTTCCAATGTTTATTGGTTAGGTTAGGTTAGTTATATTATGCCGCCATATCCTCATGATTATGATATTCTGCATCTGGCGGCGACCACTTATAACGCCCATCACAGGCTGGCCAGCACCCATGATGGAGTCAACGGAATGGTTGAAGGATGGGGTTCAACGGACCGGGCCCTGATCACTCCTGAAAAACTGAAGGTGTGGGACCTGAATTTGAACCCGGATCCTCTAGGGTGATAAGCCAAACCTTTACCACGCGACCATCCGGCCGATCAATTTATAATGATATTCATGAACTTTGAAATATTTTTTTAACAATTTATCTCCATTTTGTGTGATGCTTGTAAGTTTAAGGGCACACTGATGTTAATGTTACTTTAATAAAACATATTTTTATTTCTTTTAAAATAATTTATATATAGGAAATAAATACTATATAAAGGAAAATAATTCCTATTTGATAGAAAACCGATTTTTTTATTTATTTTAATGGAACCTCTCTAAACTTTTCTATTTAAAGTTAGCCCATACGAGAGGGAATAAAAAAACACTGATTATTATTAAACACTTTTTTTTTTTTTTTTTTGAGGGGCTCAAAAATATTAATTGACCCCGGACCTCGCATTTTCTCTAAAAATCCCTGTATATACCGTATATTTATGATACTAAAAAATTGAAATTGTATAAAATTTTCTTCTTTCAGATATCCTGGAATGCTTTAAAATTAATTTTCTTAATTAGTACAGAGTTCCGGAAGTAATAAAAGTAATTCCTTTATTATATCCGGAAAGATTGTTATTCCTTCCTAAAATGAACCACTGCCAAATTCTACTGTTTTCTCACCATCACCATCATCAATTACCATTTTCTGAATCCTCGAGTTTAACAATTCCTCTCATCCATGTGAAACTGAAGAAGGGGGAAAATCTTTTCTAAATGCATTTTTTTATGGATTGCTGCATAATTTTTGACTTGTTATCTTCATTTTTGAGATCTGTCTTTATTGTTACACTTCAGAGAATATTTATATCTTAGTGTTTCTACAGTACCTAGTCTGCAATCTTGCAGTATCCCAAGAATAGTGAGTGCAATGCATTTTGTAGAAACCACTTTCTACAAAATGCATTGCACTCATTATTCTTGTGACAATTGTATTTGTAATTGTCGTGAGAAAAATAAACATCCAGCATTCTTCTTCAGACATATTTTTCTTGGTAAGGTAATCTTTTAGAAATTTTTACTTTTCTGATCTCATTCTTATTTCTTTTTTTTCTTTTGTAAGATTACATTCCTTATTGCAAACAGTTTTAACACTTCCTTGACAGTTTTTTGTGTATTTATATAAATAAACTCAGTAGGATAAATATTTATGTTATACTATTAAATGAATAAAAAGACAAGTATTCAACAGAGTACATAATATTTATTCTGTTGATAATGCTTGCGTTTTTATTCAGTTTAGCTGTGTATGAAGAATACAATCAATATGGCTGTTAATATAAACAAGAATCTTTTTCTGTAAATTGTACTTTATATAAATATCAATTGTAGGAGCATGTAGCAATCACTGTTATCTCCAAGATACCATTATTTTAAGCCATAAATATGCAAATCATGAAATTAATTGCATATTGAAAGGTTATTAAAGTTGACATGTTTTAATATAAAAGTGATAGAGGAGAGATTTATCTGTAGATCAGTTGAAAGAAAATTCCTTCAAGAAAGGAATTTTAATTCCTGCAAAAACCATTTTATAACTTTTTATGATTAAAAATTCGTAATTGAAAAAGGGTATCTTATCGCTTATTAGTTCTTTGTACTGTTCGCAGTGTTCTGTTTATATAATCGAAGTAAATAACAAAACTGAAAAATTTGAAACTTTACTATTGATCACAGTTTTTAATTAATATCGTGATATTAAATTTTATTAATATTTAACTTCTCTAATAATTGAAGGCGCAGGAATCATTATGTATATATGTTTATGAACAAACATTTTTTGATCGTGCAGCAAAAGCTTATAATGATATTCATGAACTTTGAAATATTTTTTTTAACAATTTATCTCCATTTTGTGTGATGCTTGTAAGTTTAAGGGCACACTGATGTTAATGTTACTTTAATAAAACATATTTTTATTTCTTTTAAAATAATTTATATATAGGAAATAAATACTATATAAAGGAAAATAATTCCTATTTGATAGAAAACCGATTTTTTTATTTATTTTAATGGAACCTCTCTAAACTTTTCTATTTAAAGTTAGCCCATACGAGAGGGAATAAAAAAACACTGATTATTATTAAACACCCAAAACATGATATAAATAAATAAATAAATAAAATTAGATTATGTTGTAACGAAAAGCAGAAGAACAAAAATTCTAATTAATACGTTTAAGAAAAGACTTTTCATCGTGAAGCTTTTATGCTTTTACTTTCTACGTGCCAGGATATCGTGTCAAGATCAATAGATACCATCTGTTTGTATGATTGATTACCGGTCATAAAGCCACATTTGAACGCATCTAGACTCATTTGAGTGTTACAAACAAGTCACTGTACGTGATTGCATATAAGAGGTGAAGCAACCTCTTTTGCACCTACGACTGCAAGCATTCTAGAATAGATTTGTTAGTCGAATAAACGATAATTAAGAGAAAAATGTAACTTGAAAGACCTGCAACTGTGTGCCATTTGGTCATTTGCTTAACGACAAAGCCAGCCATTTATGATCTAAAAAAATCTAATAATAATAATATAATAATTATTCATCCAGTTTCTTTGTTATTAAAGTTCTCTCTAAATGGTCTGAATAAGTCGCATCATCTTTTGTTATACGATAGTTGAAATCGTACTAATTTTGACGCGATTTTTATTTTTGATGTCGTTTAATTAAATAAAATTTAATGACATTTTTTCCCTCCCCGAGAGACGTCAATATTAAAAATTCTCTCAGGAACCGTTCGAAATTAAAATATTATGATCTAGATACATCACTGCATCGAATTAAGTTTCGAAATTTCGATTTAATAAAGGGTTCTGAATTAATTAAACATCTCCGAATTACGTTCACGTCTTCTGATAGAATAAAAATATAATTCCGATACATATATATATCAAATTTGGTAGAAAGAAAGACGATGATAACATGTTTTTCTTTTAAAACA
>AYEL01079877.1:0-31878 GCA_000484575.1 Olivierus martensii | reverse complement strand
GGGCCCTCAAACCGAAGTTAGAAAAAAGTTTCAAAAAAATTCTCATTATGTTATTAACAAAAAGAACAGTAATCAAAATTTTCATACCATAACATATTAAATAAATTTATTAAAAAACATATTTTTTTACATGAATTTTAGTCTTGCTTTATTTCTTGCAAATTAGTCAATTATTTTGGCAGTGTCAATTCGGTTTCAAATTTCCTGCTCACCTTTTTAACGCAAACTTTCGCCAACGCGTGGTGCTGCCATCGTCCGCCATTACACTCGATCAAACTTGCTTAGCGTAGGTGTTTTCTACTTTTTGAAATAATTATTTTTTCTTGATATGACAACTTATTGTGCTGTTGTTGGTTGCACAAATTCATACAGAAAATTAAAAAAGTCGAAGTTGGAACAGTTGAGAATAAATTACACAAAGAAAGTGAATGATACCTTCATGTTGCATAAATTTTCGAAAGATCCTTAGCAATGAAGGAAATGGTCTCTAGCTTGCAGAGAAAAGATTTTAAACCTGAAAATATTCTGTGGTGAGTTTTTCGTAGTATTAAAAAGTTTGTAAATTATAGCAGCAATAATTTTTTATATTTAAATTGGAATTAGAAACAATAAAATAGATTCCAAAGCTTTTTAATCATAAATTAAGTGAAAATACTAATATTTTCAAATTCAAATATGTAAGTTTTATTCAAAGATTAAAGTATAATCCGATTCCAAAGCTTTTTAATCATAAATTAAGTGAAAATACTAATATTTTTAAATTCAAATACGTAAGTTTTATTCAAAGATTAAAGTATAATCCAAGTTTTGGACTGTCATTTTATTTTCATGTAACGCTATAATTTAATATTGTATTAAAGATATAATTATTGTATTGCAAAGCTTCATTCATAAACACTTTAAGAAACAACGTTTAGAAGATAAAAGCAGTTGTCACCTAAAAAAAATTATTATTAATATAATTTTCAAAAATAGTGTGGAAATTTTTTAAAGTATTCATAAACACTTTAAGAAACAACGTTTAGAAGATAAAAGCAGTTGTCACCTAAAAAAATTTATTATTAATATAATTTTCAAAAATAGTGTGGAAATTTTTTTAAAGCATTTAAACTACTTTAAACTTGGATGAATTCCAAAACATTGTAATTATTAAAAGGCATTAAAAGAAGAATTTTGAAATATGTTGCTCCTGTTTTCTTCACAAGAAGAAATAGTAGCAACATAATAGACTAATAATTACTATACACTAAAAAGAGTTTTAAATATTTGTACTTTATTTTAATATACCTATTTAATAATTTGTTTCTTATATCAAAATATTTAATAATGGTACTTGGTAACTAACCTGTTGTTTTCAGTGGAGTACATTAAGATCCCGTTTAACGCGGGGGATACGTTCCAAGGAAACAGAGCGCTAAATAAAACAGCATTAATCGAGGTCAGTTTAACACGTAAATAATGAGGATAGGTGAAATTTTTTTATTTTGTAGTATGTATTATTACTATTGTATTTCAATAATTATAGGCATTTTTATTGCTAATATCGATTTGTATTCATAAAGTCTTCATGAAAAATTCTTAAAATTAGAAAATAAAAAGCTTTAAGAACAAAGCAATAATCAGATTGCAGTAAGCTATAAACAATGAAAACATATTTATGAATAACAATCTAACTTCAATGAACTATAATTTAAAGTGGCAGCATTCAGGTTAAAACTAAAATTGGACAATTGTTATTTTTATTACAGTTAAATAACATTGATGAACGATCATAAATATGAATTCTGACCGTAGAAGACTTTCATATGTACTGCATTGCACTGATATCAAACTCACTGTGAGACGGCATAGGAGTATCAATGCAATAAATTTGTGATTTCGGATTGATGTAAGAATAACGGTCTGAAAAACCACGCCCAAGTGAATCAATAAAAATATAGAATTCGGGAAAAAAGCGTTATATCGAAACAGCGTTAAGCGGGGTCTTACTGTATAATCAGTATCACGAAAATGCAAGCTGCCAACTTTGGCATGATTCGATATAGGCTTTCCTGTTTTAATAGCAATATAAAAAAAAATATGGAATATCGCTATCTTTACGGAATGAATGAAACTGAAGTCCTTTATCTTTTTTTGTGTTGATATATATAGGCTTTCCTGTTTTAATAGCAATATAAAAAAAAATATGGAATATCGCTATCTTTTCGGAATAAATGAAACTGAAGTCCTTTATTTTTTTTGTGTTGAGGAACGCAGCAATTATACGAAATGAGTGCTTCTCTATGATGACAGCTGACTTCTAAGCCTAACTAATGTTAAAGATGGAGGGCAATTATACGAAATGAGTGCTTCTCTATGATGACAGCTGACTTCTAAGCCTAACTAATGCCAAAGATGGAGGTGCCGCCTACAGTGTAGAATCTACACTGTAGATGGTCTATTAATAAATACGTAAAGTTATTGTTCAATGTTAAGTTTTATCACATCTGTAATTGATATTTAATCTTAATAATACCCACCTTACTATTGTATTTCATTAATTATAGGCATTTTTATTGCTAATATCGATTTGTATTCATAAAGGATTCATGAAAAATTCTTAAAATTAGAAAATAAAAAGCTTTAAGAACAGAAAGCAATAATCAGATTGCAGTAAGCTATAAACAATGAAAACAAATTTATGAAAGAATAACATTCTAACTTCAATGAACTATAATTTAAAGTGGCAGCATTCAGGTTAAAACTAAAATTGGACAATTGTTATTTTTATTAGTTAAATAAAATTGATGAACGATCATAAATATGAATTCTGACCGTAGAAGACTTTCATATGTACTGCACTGCACTGATATCAAACTCACTGTGAGACGGCATAGGAGTATCAATGCAATAAATTTGTGATTTCGGATTGATGTAAGAATAACGGTCTGAAAAACCACGCCCAAGTGAATCAATAAAAATATAGAATTCGGGAAAAAAGCGTTATATCGAAACAGCGTTAAGCGGGGTCTTACTGTATAATCAGTATCACGAAAATGCAAGCTGCCAACTTTGGCATGATTCGATATAGGCCTTCCTGTTTTAATAGCAATATAAAAAAAAATATGGAATATCGCTATCTTTTCGGAATAAATGAAACTGAAGTCCTTTATTTTTTTTGTGTTGAGGAACGCAGCAATTATACGAAATGAGTGCTTCTCTATGATGACAGCTGACTTCTTATTATTATTATTATTATTATTATTATTATTATTATTATTATTATTATTGTGGAATTTAGAGTTCCCTCGTTGCCCATGTTGTGCGAGTAGCTTGCTCGAGTGTAATGGCGGCGAAGTCACGTGACCAAGCATGGCTGCGCCCGTTGGTTTTAAAATAAAAAGGTCAATATACAGAATGGCTAACTCTATATGATATTTGGACAACAAAATATATTTATTTGATATATACAAAAAAGTAATTTTCCTCGATTACTGATGAAAAGACATTTTAAGACCTCGGGCCCTTTGGTATTTCTGGGCCCTACGCGGCCGCTTAGACCGCTTACTGCTTAATCCGCCACTGGGATTTACAAAAACAAATAAAAATGTTTTGTTGTAGGAGAGTAAACGTAATTTTCTAAATATGTTAAGTAAAAACCGTTTTGTAGAAGTACTGCATTATATGAAGGTGTGCGCAATTTTCAAATCGTGTTAGGGTGAAACATGTTCTAGGAAACCATGTTAATTATTAGAGGAGGAATACCTGTATAGAGTAGAGACTTAGAAATAAAAAGATGTAGATTAAAACATAGCGAAATTTTTTTTAATAAAAATATGGGTACACGAAGAGGGTAGATAACCTGACGTGAAACCCGATGACATCATTGCCAGGTTTTAATTAATGGAAGTAATCATAGACAGGAAACTTTTAATTATACTCATATAATAAATTTTTGCAATGAATTATTATCAAATAAATTTTATTAATTTTTAATAGGACATTCGAAATATTTTTATATTATTATTTTTAATTTATATATACGCGTAGAATGGAGTACCATATTTTTTAAAATTTAATTAAACAGCGCCACCTCTAATAGAATTCAAATTTAGAACGTTTTAAATTAATCGTTCTTCCAACAATTATTTCGAATGTTCTAGATAAAATAGAATGTCAAATTTGTTTGAAAAATGAACCGAAGATTTAAAAATATCAGATTTAAATGAAACCAAGATTTATCTAACAAGTAAGTAAGAAAAGCTTTTCATTTTATGATTTATAAAGTTTAAAAATGATGAAAATAAGAATATTTTTCACAACGAAATTTTTCAAAATATTCTGTTACGAAGATGGTATTCTTTTTAAATTATTTTTATTTTAGTTAATATGATTTTCAGTTAAGTAAGTGGGGTTTGATTTCTTATTTTGTTTCAACTTTTATCGCAGCTGGTTGGCGATTTTATCTAACAGTTAGTAAAATATTTTCGGCTGTCGTAACAGCCGTCTCAGCATTCTGTAAAAAATGAATATATTAAAATAACGCTGCAATACTTTGTTCTATATTCCAGAATATTTCATTTATTCTGGATGACTGTTATTCTATCTAAAACATTTTTACTATTTCTAATACTGTAAGAAGTTTATTTTAATGCAAATTTTTCCTGACTGTAATTTAATTAAAGTTTTTGTTTTTTCTTAAAATGAAACTACTATTAGCATAAACTGTCACAATAAAAAATTTAATCAGATTTTTAGACAGGTCTTAAAATATAACGGAATTATCGATTTGCACTAAAAAATAACTAGAAGATCGAATCATCATCATATCTATCATGATCTGTTCAATTCTTGTTTTTGGAAACGGTATGTAACCAGATATTTTTTTCTTCCATGCTATGATTATTTATTTCAATTTTGTCCGGAAATATAATTTGTTGTTCATATTTTTGTGTCGAATCTTAAATATTTGAATCATTGCATCAACCAAGCAATAAAAGCACTATAATGTAGTAGAGGAATATTTAAAAACACTTTTTATTTTTGAACTAACGTTTTCGGCTTTTTAGAGCCGCCATCAGGTTCTTATCTACTAAGACTGTATAAAACTATATGTAAAAATTTATAACCATGGTAACCTTTTATATTTTAATTTTTGTGATTGTTTATTTTCTGTTAATTAATTTGAACTTTTAGAACTGAATATTCTTCGAAGCCGTGGAGAGAGTTCTAAAAGTTCAAATTAATTAACATAAAATAAACAATCACAAAAATTAAACATAAAAGGTTACCATGGTTACATAATTTTTATATATAGTTTTATACCGCCTTAGTAGATAAGAACCTGATGATGGCTCTAAACAGCCGAAAACGTTAGTTCAAAAATAAAAAGTATTTTTAACTATTCCTCTACTGCTAAGATAAGAACCTGATGGCGGCTCTAAAAAGCCGAAAACGTTAGTTCAAAAATAAAAAGTATTTTTAACTGTTCCTCTACTGCATTATAGTGCTTTTATTGCTTGATTTATTAGAGTGTAAGCAGGTATTATAAATTAACATTGCATCAACATTTTTTTATATTTCAGGTATTGCTATGAATTTTTGTAAAATCGTTATTCTTTTTTGTGAGACGACAGTTCATATTCATTTCTAAATGGATTTATGAATAGTTCATGAAAATTTTAACAACACTTGATAGATATTAATGTTTTGATTATTTATGTTACCATCCAAATCGAACAACGTTTTATGGAACGAGGCGCCTCTGGTGGCAGGAAGTTTTTAATGTTGCACAGCCATTTTGGAAGAATAAATTTGTTGCTCGTAAATTGTCTTCAGGTCTGATTTTAATCTCATCTATGATTATTAACGCAATCGACAGTATACCGAATACTCGTAGTTCTCGAAGATCACAACTCTCACTGGACCCAGTAGATTCAATTTATATTTCAGGTATTGCTATGAATTTTTGTAAAATCGTTATTCTTTTTTGTGAGACGACGGTTCATACTCATTTCTAAATGGATTTATGAATAGTTCATGAAAATTTTAACAAGACTTGATAGATATTAATGTTTTGATTATTTATGTTACCATCCAAATCGAACAACGTTTTATGGAACGAGGCGCCTCTGGTGGCAGGAAGTTTTTAATGTTGCACAGCCATTTTGGAAGAATAAATTTGTTGCTCGTAAATTGTCTTCAGGTCTGATTTTAATCTCATCTATGATTATTAGCGCAATCGACAGTATACCGAATACTCATAGTTCTCGAAGATCACAACTCTCACTGGACCCAGTAGATTCAACAACCAGACTTCAGTCTCTAGTGACTATTCGGGAAAATCCGAGATTTTTGCATAATATTTTTAATCATATTACTAGTAGTAAACGGTATATAAATCAATCGCAAAAACGGAACCGGTAAGTAGCTATATGAAAAAAGTCTTATCACAACAAAGTATCGATACCTGTGTGCGACGCCATCTTGGAAAGGACAATGTCTTGCGCGACACCTTTAAGATGTTAAATTATTCGAATTCGTGTTATAGAAGAGCGATTTCATTATATGAATTCGTGTTATAGGAGAGTACGTTATACGGGAGTTTACTATAATAATCTTGAAGGGGTCGCGCAAGAATTATATTCAAACTCCTTGGCAAAAAACATTTTCAAAGATGATGTAATTATACATCTTGATGCTTGAAGGGGTCGCGCAAGAATTATATTCAAACTCCTTGGCAAAAAACATTTTCAAAGATGTAATTATACATCTTGATGCAATTATATATTAATGTATATATAATATATAAATCCATAAATTGCATAAGTAACTTATGTGTTATGATTTTATGCTGAAATCCATATAATCGTAAGAATAATTCCCGGCGTATTTTGGGCTTTTAAAACAAGGTGTAAGCCATAGCAGGTTTTCGTTACGATGATGGTCACGTGACGTTTTATTTTCGTCATTACGATGATGGTCAAGTGACGTTTTACTTCTCGTTCAATTATGGCAGCGGTACATGGTTCATTTACCAATTCTGAGGTAAATTTTTCGATATATCTTCTAATCGGTGCCGCTTTCGCCCATGGTTGTATTATAATTTTTGACCGGTTTGATGAGATCTATCGAATGGTATCAAATTTGGCAATTCCGTGAAAAGCATAATTCAGCCAACTATTCAGAACGATCGGAGGGATGTCATATGAAATCAAACTGAAAGTCGAGCGATTCAAGAATGAGATTCTCAGCGAAGTCGAGATAAGAATTTCAGCGTTGACTCTTGTGAACGGACCTGCCCAGCTACAAAAGACGATACCTCCCGAGTTTTAACGACCGACAGGAACCTGCAAGAGTCTGTCGAAGACGACAGCGGACGACCGGTCGAAAACCGACTTCGAACACGTAATAATTTCACTAATTAATCAAGCGACGGATTCTGAATCATATATATAGGGCCCGACAGTTGGAGTGGGGAACTGGTTGAAATGAACCCACCAACGCCGACAACGCCAGGTGCCAAAGCATCAATGATTAGAATTAAGCGTGGCTAAGATGGCGATCAGTGGCTCTATCGATTCACTAGGGAAACGGTTGACAATGAAGCGGCGCTTAGCTTGACGAATTCGAATTGCAGAGTTGGACGATCGTCAGACAGTTGAAGCTCTGGGCTTTTACATTTCGGGTGACGCATTGGTTTGGTATGCGGAAAAAATCGCTAGATCAGGTCTGACGGTCGGGAAAGGGTTGATCCGACTAGAGCTACGTTCCGCTTCCGTCCGTCCCACTCTCTTCGTCATTCGTAATCGACTCCGTCAAAAGTGTTCACGCTACTATCCGTTTAGCCAATGAGATAAAGCAATAAAAATTCGAGAGCGAGCCAATCACAAACAAGTTTATAAGAAAGTGGTTTATACAAACAAAATGGATGCCAGTGTTGTTTGGCATTATGAATTGTTTAGCGTCGATAGCATATGCAAAGACTAAAGGAACGGAAATAGTCTGTTTAATGTGTATGACTGTCAAACTTCTAATTAAAACTGGCAGTTTATTGTATTTTAGATCAAAAAAGAAAAGACGATAAACTCAGTGAAAGAGCAGTAGTCGAAAATATTTGCGAAAATAAATCGATGGTGAAATTCAAAAAGTAATTAGAAATTTACTTTATGAATTAATTGCTGCAATTGTTTCTATATTCATTTTGTTGTTTTATCCCATAAGCAAGGATTTTCTTGCACTCACAAAATAATTCTTTCGATGTTCTCCGTGTTGGATATTCTTCCTCGAAAGTGATTGGCTGACGAATTCTACGAATACGGATAGATTAGACTAGAAGTCTATTCAATTCAAATCCGTTTCCGTTCTTCCGTCAGAGTTTGCGCAGTTCATTAAGGACTTTATTACTCAGACTCCCGGACGAAAACGGACTCTACTTGGAACCTACCTAAAGGTTCTTAGCATGTTATGAACGAACACAGTGAATCCGCACATATGCAACAAGTGTGGAGATCTGTTTGCTGCATCCGTATCTCGTGCACAGTGGCGCCGAGACGGGGGTAAGTCGGGACAATTCCCGATGTCCGGGCCCCTTAATCTTCTGATTAAGGGGCCCGGACCGCATCCTAACAATATTGTCGATAGCATATGCAAAGACTAAAGGAACGGAAATAGTCTGTTTAATGTGTATGACTGTCGAACTTCTAATTAAAACTGGCAGTTTATTGTATTTTAGATCAAAAAAAGAAAAGACGATAAACTCAGTGCACGAGATACGGCATCTTCTGATTAAGGGGCCCGGACCGCATCCTAACAATAATAATTTTTTCTACTTTTTTAAATTAAGTAACTGTGCATTATAAGATACATAGAATTTAAAATAGCGTTATAAAAATGTAAGGTAAAGAAAAATATTTGTATTCTGAACGGTTAAAATAAGAATTAATTATGATAATTAGGCATAAGCATTTCATTAATAACAATATTAATTTTTTCTACTTTTTTAAATTAAGTAACTGTGCATTATAAGATATATATAGAATTTAAAATAGCGTTATAAAAATGTAAGGTATAGAAAAATATTTGTATTCTGAACGGTTAAAATAAGAATTATGATAATTAGGCATATGCATTTCATTTTTAAACAGAGAAGAAACTAACAGACCGACAGCCGGGCCTATAACAAACTATTTTAGAGGCGTGGGATATTTATATATACAGTAGAATACGTTTATAACGAAACGATTGGGACCGGAAAAGTTTTTCGTTATAATCGATGTTCCATTATAACCGACGTGAAAAGAAAATTTTTAAGTTTGGGCGTTTCCCAAAGTTAGAGAGTCTATGACGTTAGTCTTCAAAAAAATCGATATTTTTAAAAACATGAAGCGTCAAACTTTGACATTCATGACAATGTTTTGATTAGTATTCCTGACTCATCCGCCTGCTAGTAAATTTTCCCCTTGTACATCGAAAAATTTTTGAACTTGAGACTTCGATTAAGCCGTATGGTGCTGACTACAAAATCTATATTAACCAAATTAATGAAATTTGCTTAATATAGTATATTAATATATAATTTTTGGGGGAGTCGTCTTGTTTTTAGAAACCTGCCAAATATTTGAAACACTTGCATGAAGTGTGTTTTGCAAGATCATATAATTTGTTAGCCAATAATAATAATCCTTTGTTTTCTAATTTTAAAGTACAAGGAATATTGCTTAATATTTATGAATTTTAAGTGTAATTTAATTTTCGGTTGAAAACAGATAATTAATAATGAATAACCTTATTTTAATATATTTATTATGAAATGAGTTCTTGCTGATAAATTTTGATATTCTATACAGTACATTTATATGGATTTAGTACTTATTTTAAACGATTAATTTCAAAAAATATTATAAACACGTTGTTGTTTATTATTTTTATTGAAGAAAATTAAATAATTTAATCCATGTTTTGCATTAAAATATGAAAATTTCCGCTTCCCGTCGTGTTTGCATTGCAAATGTTTTGAAGAAAATTAAATAATTTAATCCATGTTTTGCATTAAAATATGAAAATTTCCGCTTTCCGTCGTGTTTGCATTGCAAATGTTTTCTTTTATTTCATCACTATTTTTTCTGGAATTATCAGATCTCTGTTAAACTTTTGAAATCTCTAAATATTTACTGCTAATATTTTATATTGTTTTTCATCTCATTTGGTGTCACTTTTCGTATTGTTAAGTGAATGGTTAGATGAGACAATTAAATGTTAGATGCTTCACCTAACTATACTTTTTTCTCTTCATAATTTTACTTGTTTGATTTTTAGAAAAATTGATATAGTGTGATCAAATTCAGGCAGATGTTGCAACTTCTCTTAAAAATGCTATTTTCTAAGAGCTGGAATGGCCAACTTCGGCAGTTGTAACATAATTGGTGTTGAAAGTCGGTAAAAAAAGTCGTCTCACTAAATCATCAAATGATCAAATTGATGAATATAATAAAGACAGCATATACAACCACTTGCTTTTGCTTATAAAGAAGTGTATAAGCACTATTAGCAAGGTAATATAACTTTTATTGGCACATAACTTTTTCGGACAATATTCAGTCCCTCATCAGTATGCCTCTCTTTTAGTGAAGATTGTTCTAAATTAATAATTTTATAATCTTCACTAAAAGAGAGGCATACTGATGAGGGACTGAATATTGTCCAAAAACGTTATGTGCCAATAAAAGTTATATTACCTTGCTAATTGTGCTTATATAATTTTTATATGATGAATATAATCTTTATTTCTACTCTATAAATCGTTTTCTTTTAAATCGATTAAATTTTCTTGTCATCATGGACAAATTTCACATATTTCAATATTAAAACAGTATTAATTTGTTTGCAATTACTTTGAAGAAAGCCAGCTGCTAAAATATAACATATATACTATACTGTATATACAACACAGTATTAATTTGTTTGCAATTACTTTGAAGAAAGCCAGCTGCTAAAATATAACATATACTTGTATACTATACTGTATATACAATTTTCTCCATGATATTTCAGTCCATTCAGTTTTTATATTATAAGGAATAAAAAATTAGTATGTTAGCTAAAAAGCCAAAAAATAATAATTTAGAAAATAGAAAATTTTTATATGTTGATAAAATTTTTTATATTTGAAATGAAAATATAGTATTTTTTTATATAATATAGAATTGATTCATAGAAAATTTTCATTGTTACTTACAGAAACGGAGATGGAATCACTATTTTCTTATTCCACATCTATATCAGTTCTTATAAAAAATAAAGAATAACTCAGCTCAGATCAGACGTGGAAGTTATTCGTTATTAAGTAAAAAGTGGGATGATCTTATGCATTTATAAAAAATAACCGGAAAATATTACTTTATAAGCTGAACGATTAATGTTTGTAATTTTCTTGGAATTTATACTAAATTTTGTTTCTGATTTAATTCGTTCTGTTAAAAAATCGACTATTTATGCATTTATAAAAAATAACCGGAAAATATTACTTTATAAGCTGAACGATTAATGTTTGAAATTTTCTTGGAATTTATACTAAATTTTGTTTTTGATTTAATTCGTTCTGTTAAAAAATCGACTACTAGGAGCGCTAAGATAGATGTGCTACTTTGATCTTCATAGTTTGAAACGCTTAACTTATAGGCAGCTTTGGGTTGGTTATTAATGCTCATTCTATTACAGATTTTTCCTCTAAGCTTTATAGAAATCTATTCATTATCATGCCAGTAATAATAATTAAGATCAATAGTATCTAATTTAAAGCACTTCTATAGCCAGCATAATTTACTATCTTTCATTGTCCATGATGTGTGTGCCGTTCTTTGTTGGATCTAGCTTTAATATATTTCATTTATTATTGTAATCTTTTCGCCTTCCTAAGATATTTGAAATTTTCAATCTGCAAATAATAAAACGATATACAATATCTTCAGAAATTTCGTTTATTATTTTAACAGTCTTTCCATGAAAAAAAATTCTTTTGTTGCTAAACTGAAGCTAGTTTTGTTGCTGCTTTTTTTCCTCCTGATTTAGAATTCTCAGTGAAACTTATTTCACATAATGATCAGTTAAATTTGATCATTTTTGCCAGATTCTAGTACTTAAAATCAGTTTGAATAGCTTCTTGTGCAATATATACGTATTGTAGTTGTGATAGCTGGATACTCTTGCGAGCAACATTCGCTCAATATACTAATATTCTGTTGATAATGTCATTCATTTAAATATTATGGAACGCCTCGATATTTTAATACATAATTGTAGCTAAAATTTATAAATAATACATTATTTTCTACTACATTTGGAATTATCTTCATGTTCATCGTAACTTTTAAATTTTATTTTATTGTAGTAATTTTCTTTTGGTATATTTCTTCTAAGTTAATTTTTCCTGGATACAGTTGATGCATTTCTAATGATAAGAGTCAGTTTGAAGAAGATATTGTTCAACTTCTCTTATAAATGCTAATGTGTTTCTAAGAGCTGGAAAGGCCAACTTCGGCAGTTGAAATGTATCTTATATTAAACTGGCATTTAAAAAATAAAGGACACGTTCTGAAAGTACACGATTTTAAATTTTCTTGTTTTGGTATTGCTTATATAATTACATTAAAAGAATATAATTATAATTATAAAGGACACGTTCTGAAAGTACACGATTTTAAATTTTCTTGTTTTGGTATTGCTTATAATTATATTCTTTTAATGTAATTATATAATTTATATATAAAATAATGTTGCCATTATACTGTATATTATTTGCTAAAAAGAAATTGATCTCCATTTAAACAATAAGAAGAAAAAAGTGAATTTTAAAATATGTTTAATAATGTAATTTTTGATATTACATCCATTTATTTCATTCTTATCGCACTATTTATTCACTCTCTCGGATACTTCGTTATTGACATTCTTATGTACTTTTTATATCATCGTTTTTACTTTTTACTCTTTCCATTTTCCTCTGGATTCTTGTAGATTTCCCTTTAAGCTCATCTAAATCAGAGGTAGCCAACATTTTATAATTCATGCGCCATTTTTTTCATTGTTTAGTTAAGATCGTCACTTATATCCTTATATCATCGTTTTTACTTTTTACTCTTTCCATTTTCCTCTGGATTCTTGTAGATTTCTCTTTAAGCTCATCTAAATCAGAGGTAGCCAACATTTTATAGTTCATGTGCCATTTTTTTCATTTTTTAGTTAAGATCGTCACTTATATTCCTTTTCAGCCTTTTTAAAATATGGTCATATGAATATATTTAATACTTATCTAATATATATATCTAATAGCATACCACCACCTGATCACTAAGCCACAATAATTTTTTCTTGGTGTTGGGATTTTTTTTTCCGTCAGTGTATATATATATATATAGATATCTAATAGCATACCACCACCTGAACACTAAGCCTAATCAAAGTTTAACTTAAGCATATTACCTGCTAAATAGGATAATGTAAGCTATTATCAATTAGAAAATTAGAGAAACATTTAAAAAGTTTAAAAACCTTTCAATATGAAATCTGAAGTTCAAGTGTTTAACGAAATAATGTACAGAACAGTATGTCTGCCCTTAATTTAGTAACTGAGCAATCTCATTGGGATTACATGCAACAATCACGTGGCCATTATGATCAATGAGACTGCTCAGTTACCAAAGATACCATCATAGTAATCCAATGATATCGCCCAGCTACATATCACCTGACCACTATAATCCAATGAGGTGGCACAAATAGCGTTAATCTTCCATCTTCGATTTTAGATCGAGTAATTTACACCAATTACAATATATAAAATCAATTTCTAATAATCAATGAATTTTAAATCTTCCTGAATAAATACCCTAACAAACAAAAGTTGTTTCATAAAAATCCATTCAGTTATTCTTGCGTTATAAGTTAACACGCGCACGGAAGCATTTCATATTGATAATATATATAGAAATAAATTGTTTTAAAATTTTTTTCTGGAGTTTAGTGCGCCACTTCTAATCATGCAATGCACCACTTTTGGCGCAAGCGCATTAGGTTGCCCATCCCTGACAAATGATTCCATGAAGCGATACTATTCGTTTGAAATCAAATTCAGTGAAATTTGCAATTGTTTCAAGTCATTCTTGCGTTATAAGTTAACACGCGCACGGAAGCATTTCATATTGATAATATATATAGGTAAATTGTTTTAAAATTTTTTTTCTGGGGTTTAGTGCTCCACTTCTAATCATGCAATGCACCACTTTTGGCGCAAGCGCATTAGGTTGGCCATCCCTGACCTAAATGATTCCATGAAGCGATACTATTCGTTTGAAATCAAATTCAGTGGAATTTGCAATTGTTTCTTTTCTTTATTCGAATTTTCAAAAGTGATTAATAATTCCAGAGCAATCTCTATATTTAATTTTTTCAGGTTTTTCACTTACAATTTGAATTTTAAGGCTTTAAATATTTTTGAAAGGTGTACAAATATATTATAAACGTGTTTTGACACACAGCTCAGCGCCCTATGTCTCTTCCTTGTCTTTAGTATCTTCCAAATAGAAAATAAGGCTTTTTGAAAAATTATAAAATTAAGTTTATTTGAATGCAATTGTTTCTTTTCTTTATTCGAATTTTCAAAAGTGATTAATAATTCCAGAGCAATCTCTATATTTAATTTTTTCAGGTTTTTCACTTACAATTTGAATTTTAAGGCTTTAAATATTTTTGAAAGGTGTACAAATATATTATAAACGTGTTTTGACACACAGCTCAGCGCCCTATGTCTCTTCCTTGTCTTGGGGTATGCTTTAGGATCTTCCAAATAGAAAATAAGGCTTTTTGAAAAATTATAAAATTAAGTTTATTTGAATTACAGTAATGTATATGTTACCGTGAAAGACCGAAATTAGAGAATGTCGGTATTCTCCGGTGAATGTCGACACATACCAAATACGTCGGTGAAAGACCGAATATTTGGTTATATTATTATACATTCGAACCATCCCCGGTGTATGTCGACAAGCACAGATAAGCTCTGGTGGGGGTCAAAACGACAAGCAGAGATGACACAGCCAGAGAAAAGCGACAAAATCGCCAAATCCTCGCCGCAATTGAGATCACATGGTATCTGTTTTACTCTCGAACACTCTGCTGTTTCTCACTCTTATGACGTTTGAAGTTATTCAAAATAATAACGTGTTACCTATAGTTAAGTGTAAAAATGAAAATCAAAGATTTGATCAAGATTATTTTAAATGTAAAACAAATCTAATTGCAAAAAAAACTTAAAATATTGTAAATTTCATAAAAAATGCCTAAAATTGTATAATAATCATTATAATAGCAAAGAAAAATTTCATAATTTAGGGAAAGATTTTGTTAAACAAGTAAATTCTGTAATGTATTCCCAAAATGTTCCCATTTCTATTTGTAAAGCTAAAATATTTACTAAAACTTCAAATACGAATTCCTTTTCAAAATTTAAGAATAGAACAAAACAAAAAGGGAGCTACAGACATTTGTCAAATCCATTCAGAAAATTTTGTGAGTCTGATATGATCAAGAGTTATTTTGTAAAAGCAAATTTATTAATTATGGTGATTATTTCGGAAGTGAACCTTTTCAATTCGATTTTAATAATTTTAGTAATACCTGTAAAAGCTCACCTAATATTCGAGCAAATAATATTAGTCTAGGAGTTCTTTCTAGTAGTGAAAAGCAGGACTCTTCTAGTTTTAAGATAGATCCTAGTATCCAACAATTAATTTCTAAATATTCTAAAATTTTTGCCTCCTCTAAATTTGAAATCACACCCCTTAAAATAGATCCTCCAAGAATCAAATTAAACGATAGAAATCCAATTCATTTGAGACCCTATCGAGCCTCTTTTCATGATACTATTGAAATAAATAATCAAGTGGCAGAATTATTGCGACATGGACTTTTAGAACCTTCATCACCACCTTGGGCTTTTCTAGTGACTTTGGTGAAGAAAAAAGATGATGACGCATCATTAAAGACAAGGTTAGTCTGTGATTTTCGTAAATTAAATGCCATTTTGAGACCTGATCATCATCCTATTGCTAGAATTGATCTTCTTGACAAACTTGTCTCTGCCAAAGTCTTTTCAACTGTCGATATTTCTAACGCATTCTGGCATATTCCAATTCATCCCAAAGATAGAGATATTCTTTCAATAGTTACTACGGAAGCACAATATCGTTGGACAGTACTTCCTTTTGGTTTATCTGTTAGTCCTAATATTTTCGAAAGAATTTTAAATACTATTTTGCAGAAATATAAACTTCCCTTTCTTGTTCATTATTTTGATGATATCGTCATATTTTCTGATAATATTCAGGAACATACCGATCATATTGAGAAAATTTTTCAAATATGCCAACAAGAAGGTCTTAAATTGAAATTATCCAAATGTCAGTTTTTAAGAGAAAAGATAAATTATTTAGGATCCGAAGTTTCTCCAGGCCACTATTCACCATTTATAGCTAACATAGAGGTAATTGAGGCTCTACCTATTCCAAAAAATATTAAACAACTTCAGTCATTTCTAGGAAGTGTTACTATTTATCAAAGATTTGTGCCGAACTTTGTAGAAATTCGACATCCTTTAAATCAATTATTAAAAAAAAATACACCATTTGTTTGGACTGATGCATGTCAAGAATCCTATGATAAATTAAAAAAGGCATTAATATCAAAACCAATCTTAAGAATGTTTAATCCAGAGCTACCATGTCATCTTTTTTGTGATGCGAGTTCTATAGGGATAGGAGGAATTTTAAAACAACAATATCCAAACGGAGATTTACATCCAATAGGATTCTATAGTCGTACATAGTAAACATAAAATAATAAAAACTCAAAAATTAAAATCAACGGTCACTTTTACTTCTTACGGCTTCCCTCACTTCTCCCTTTTTCTCCCTCTTTCTTGTTTATTTTTCTAATAGTCATCTACCGTCAATGTTAGGCGTCATTGGAATAAAGTAATTCTTTGGAATAAAAGTATTTTTCTCCACAAATTATATATAGTAATTATCATTTCTATCATTTTTTAGTCATAAAAATTCACTTAACAATTTCATGTATAATGATTTAGATATAATTGATGATATACAATGTGTAAATGACATTGTCCTTATGTTTTTATATACTGGTATAAGAAATGTTTATTGTTATATTACTATTTGCAGGAAAACTTGATTTCTTTAGAAAATACTTTAGAAGACAACACAGTTTCTTTGGAAAACATTCCAGAAGACAATGTGATTTCACTAGAAAACATTTCAGAAAACAACGCAATGTCACTGACAAATACTCCTGAAAATAATGATTCCCACTTTGGAAACCATAATGAACAAACTGCTACACATTCTCTGGTAATTAAAATTTGAAATATTTTTTAATATGTAATGTTGGGAATGTTAATGTAAGTTAGTATTTATATTTTTAGGTAGCTAAAGAAATTACTCCAAAGACCAAAAAAAATAAGAAACCTCAGAGTTCAACTATCAAAATTAAAAAGAAAATTGTTATCTACTTCAAGTCCAAAAGGAAATGTTTCTATTCATTCAGTAATGCAGACATTGGAAAACAAATTATCATACAATCAATACATATTTATAGCATTTCAGTTAAGAAATAATCAAACAGTATGTACTGGTAGGCGTTAGTCTTCCTATGATAAATCTTTTGCTTTTAATATATATTTAAAAAGTCCTTCAGCGTATCAAACATTACGTAAAGTTCTTAAATTACCTTCAATTGAAACGTTGAGACACTCAACAAGAAAAGTAGGTAATGGTCCAGGTTTTTGCCCAATAGTATTAGAAAATATAAAAAGAGTTTCTCTAAAAATATCTCCTGAAGAAAAATTTTGTTTTTTAAGTTTTGATGAAATCAGTATAAAGAGAAGGTTATATTATAATCAGTATTTAGATTGGGTTACAGGTTATGAATTCTTTGGAAGTAATAACAGTCCTAATAATAGATTAGCTACAAATGCACTAGAGTTCATGGTTAGAGGCCTAAGTAAAAAGTGGAAACAACCAATAGGTTACTTTTTTCAGGCAATTGTACTCCTAAGCATATATTGAAGGAATTAGTCTTTCAGGAATTCCAAAATGTTACAGAAACAGGTTTGAAATTGGTAGCAATGGTCTGTGATTAGGCTCCAAATAATTTATCTCTCTATTGAGATCTTAATATTTCAGAGAGTTCACCATTTGTCATATATAATGGATCCAAAATCTTTACTCTTTATGATGCGCACCCCATCTACTGAAATCTGTCAGGAATAATTTTAAAAAGTATAATATCTTATTTGACCAACATAATGTAGCTAAATGGTGTTATGTAGAAGAATTCTTTTGTATTAATTCTTCTCAGCAATACTGAGTAGCACCTCGTCTTACTAAAGCTCATTTGCTGGCTAGAGGTCTTGGTGCTATGCGAGTAACACTTGCTGCTCAAGTTTTGAGCCATTCGTAGGGCAAATGGATGAACTCTGTCACAGCTTTAATAGCCAATCACTCACTAATCAGAAAGAATATGCAGCAGCTGTAACAAAAGCTTCTGCACATGTTGGAATGTGGGAAGAAAACTTAAATGGATAAAATCCTGGCAATTTATGAACTAGCAGGTAAGAACAGTCGATGTGAGCATGGCCCTCCTGTACTCATACAAGATCCCAAGTCCCGGAGGTTTTCCCCATCTGTCAAGAGTTGACCAAGCTCTGGACAGGCACCGTTAGCGACTTCTTACCCTCCGCCATTCATCTTTCCAGCACGGTAGCTCACACCTTAAGATTGGGGACCCTTTAGTCGCCTCTTACGACACGCGGGTCGGACGGCGGGTGTATTCTAACCCCCACCCGCAGTTGGATTAGATTGAAGTGATTTTGTTTATGTTTTGCTTTTCAATATGGTCTGGTATATTTGCCTTTATGTATTTTATTTGTTACTGACAAAATTACTGTTTACCAGACAGCAATCCCGCCACCCTATGTCTCTTCCTTGTGGCGGGATTTGCATTTTGTTATTTTCCATATGTTCAATAAAAATTTTTGAAAAGTATCTCTTCTTAACTCGAGGAGAGCAGACGTGTGTGAGTGGATACGAGTGAACTTGGAAGTCTTCGATGTCCTGTTGACAACATTTTGAGTTCTTACAGCGATTCGAATAATGTTTTAATGAAAGAAAATACTAATATGAGTACGAGAAAAAACGAAGAATTAGAAAAAAGTAGTCTAAAACTCCTACAACCTAAAATACAACTATAAAAGTGCGACATTAGTGAAAACAAAGCTACAGTCGAACAAGAAAAAGAAACGGAAGAATTTTTAAGCGATTTCAACTCACAAGAAGACGAAAGCATGGATATAGGGACATCATCCGATTGGAATGAAATAGAAAAAGAAGAATCCAGAAAAAAGATCAGACTCTTAATACAGGAATTGAGTATGGTGGAGGAACTCTTAAAGCTAGTGCTGCTGAAACACCTAGTGTGGTTTGTCAATTACGCGATGTGCCATCAGAAATAGATGACTTAGATGTAAAAGATGGTTATGAGTCAATATGGCAGAGTTTCCAATTATCGCGAGATGACATATAAGGAGTTTCCTAATGTAAAAACTGGCCATAGAAAAATATCAGTTCGTATGGAGAAACCAGTACCAAACTACGTGAAGATAAGGGGTTATAATATCCTTGTTTTATATAATGGTGTGGAACAACTTTGTTTTAAATGTAAAAACCCTGGCCAATTTTTTTAAAAGATTGCCCTGCTATTAGATGCTATAAGTGTGATAGAAACGGTCATATATATTCTAACTGTAAAAATGAGGATCAGAACTTAATTGTTTTAGATGATAAGATAAATGATAGCCCAGATACAGGAAATGTGTTAGTTAAAACTGGAGGGTTATAATATCCTTGTTTTATATAATGGTGTGGAACAACTTTGTTTTAAATGTAAAAACCCTGGCCAATTTTTTTAAAAGATTGCCCTGCTATTAGATGCTATAAGTGTGATAGAAACGGTCATATACACTCTAACTGTAAAAATGAGGATCAGAATTTAATTGTTTTAGACGATTATATAAATGATAGCCCAGATACAGGAAATGTGTTAGTTAAAACTGAAATAGAGGAATCAAATAAGATTATTGAGAATGAGGTTAATGAAGTTGAAAAAGATAAGGTGTTAGGTGAGTTAGTGAATGTTAATGTTGAGGAAGAACTGGGGAAGAATGTTTTAGATGAATTTAGTAATAATGATGTTGGTAATAAAAGGGCCTGTAAAAGAAATCAGCAATACAATGATGAGAAGGAGGATTTAAATGATAGTGTAGCTTATGTAGCTAGTACAATAGACGATCACGGTAGCTCACACCTTAAGACTGGGGACCCTTTAGTCGCCTCTTACGACACGCGGGTCAGACGGCTGTGTTCAACCCCCCACCCGCAGGGGGAACGGCACTGCCCAGAACTGACGTATATGGGATACTGCAACTCCCAATGTTATGCATGAATAGCCTCTGCATTCTGATTACTTCAGTGTAGGTGTGGCTTCACTGCTGATTTCATTCTTGACCCCTTTTTCTTTGAGGAGAGCACTCTTCAAGGCCCTAAACGGTGTTCCGTCACGAGTGCCCGTTACTGCGAACTTCTGCAGCAGAAAATCATTTCTGCCTTACAAGAATGCGAATCTTTACAAACTACTGTCTTTATGCACGATGATGCAACACCCCATATTTGCCGACAAGTGAAGACACTACTTTGTGCTCACTTTGGAGATGATCAGGTAATTTCCAGAAGTTTCCCAATTGCCTGGCCTCCTCGTTGCTCCGGACTTGAATCCGTGTCTTCTGGTTGTGGGGATTTCCAAAAGATCGTGTCTATGGAGGAAGCATACGGACTCTGCCTGAATTGAAAGCAAGCATAACACGCCATGTTGCTGCAATTCCTCAAGAAACACTTCGAACTACTGTTTAACATTCTATAATGCGCTTTGAACATGTGATTGACGCAAATGGAAGCACATCGAACAAATGCTGTGAATAAATACAGGTTTATGCTTCCAATTTGTGTTTCTTGTTCTTTATGCGTCCTCTTCTCACCTGGTAGTCGAAATTTCAACTATTATTTTTTATCGCATTTTTGTTTTCCCCATAGTCCATAATAACATATATACCAAGTTTGAACGAAATACTGTCATCCAGAATGGGCTCTAATAGGTGTGATTACAGCCACTTTAATTATAACCACCCAGTATAATAAAGCCATTTCCAAGCAGAATATTACCTGACAGACAAAGAATATTCAATTACAGGTGTTATTAATGCAAATCATTTTATACATAAATTCATATAAATTAAGACATATTTTCCATTTTTCAATTATATTTCAAAACATAAGTTGAGGCATCTCAAAACATTTATTTTTTCAGATTACCTTGACTAAGATAATCTGAAAAAATGTTTATAATAGAATTCGTCATACTGTGAAAACAATTTCTATTATCTTTTATATTCAAAATGCTAATATTCAAGAAATTTATGATTTGTAAATGTTAAGTCATTGTATGATATATTCATTTCGTCAGACATGAAAACTATTTCTAAATACATCTATAGAAAGCTTCCATCCTCTAAGGTTTATAATAATGTACTCCAATTTTTTGCAAGATATTGTGATTCTTTAAATATACCTAAATATCGAACTGTCAAATATAAAAATTCATTATTTTTAAGAGCATTGACCAATTATATTACGTATTCTACTTAACACTGTTTGTTTGTATCAATTTATTTGGGTTATTTGTGTTTATTGGAGGGCTCTTGTTAAACTTAACTATATGCTGAGAGAGTAAATAAATGAGTATGAGTAAGATATGTTAAGTGTGTATTTGTCATTCTAGGTAACAGATTTCGTATATTTTTATATGCATAGCATTGGAATCAATTAAAGAAATTGGTGTTAGATGTATGTAGCTTTCACAATTTTATTGCTACAAAAACTAACAGCTATATAGCTCCCAACTAAATGGATTGTACCTAGTTCTAAATTCTATGTAAAAGAAATTATTATCCATTATGCTTATCAAACTTGTTGTATTTATTCATTTCATATTTCTCTGTAGTCAAACTGTTCAGTCACTTACATAACTTGGCATCAACTCTCAGCCTAAATTCAAGCAGACAACAAACGGTATTCAAGAAAACTTTTTCCTTTAATCACAGAAGCTGGAAAACTATCCTGGCAATAGTCCACAATAAGAACATATTATGGCTTTTAATATTTTCAAAATGTAAGATTATTTCTAAACTTTAATATGATCATTAAAATTTTGAATATACAGGGTGGACCATTTAAGTCGATAATGCGAAATCTCAAAAACGAAGCGTTTCAGAAAGAAACGTTTTAAATAAAAGTTAATGGACTTGAAGGGGGAAAGCAAATCGCATTAGTTGCTTTATTTGAAGGACATTTGCAGATAATTTGTTTTAGAGTGAAACCTATAATTTATGTTTTATTCTTATTCCTTGTAAAAAATAAAATAAAATTATATCAATATACTAACAGTTCAGACTCACTTCCACGAAGTTCTCTCTCTGATTCTGCACAAAATATTTTTTCTAACGTAGTATTAGAAAGAATTATATATTTTATTGTAAAGTCAGTCAGTTATTATTTTTCATGTGGAAAAAATTCACTTTAAAAACGAATCGACATTTATTCCAATTTATTTCCCGATCATGCGGAACCAATTTGACGGTAATTTTTTGGAAAGCATTAGTTGCACTCTGCGAGATATTTCTGTATTTACATAGAATATATAACAAGAAAATTTTTCTTCAAAGAAAACTATTTTACAAAATATTACAGTCAAATAAATGTTTATTTAACTATTATTAATAACAAAATTATCACATACGATCACTAAGTTTCCATTTAAAATGAGTCATTTGCAAGAGATTTTTCTTTTGACTTATAAAACGAACAATGATAACGATCACATATATCCAAAATAATGGGAACAAAGAAAAACGAATGGAACGCTGTAAGAATAATAACTAGGAAAACAATTTTTACAAAAACGGTAAACATGTAAGAAGAATCAAGCAATAAAATACTTATTCCTAAAAGAGTGGACAATGATCCTTGTATAATCGGTAATCCCAAAATATGTAACGAGAATTGCAGACGGTTGTTAATCTCATCACAAGTGCGATAAACATAAGTAATATGCGTAGGATAGTTTATACAAAATCCAATACACATAATTAAGTTAATCATCGAAAATATATCCAAACTTATACCCCATAAGGCCATAAATCCAATCACTTCTGTTACTGTAATAATAACTGAAACAGCAATACAAATACAACTTATTGCATCCGAAATAAAACAGAAGAAAACAATCATAACAGAAGTTATAGCGATAGCAATAGTTTGTATGGCTATCGGTCTGATAGCAACTAGTTGTTCGAAGAAGAAAAATATGAAACTGAATACAGTAATAGGGATTTCGCTGTCATCTGCTATTTTCCACATATCCTCAATCAGCATTTTATTTTCTTCTCTATCTTTGACGTCATGACATAGAACAAAAAATCGACTGACAATTATTTCCGTGTAATTATCGTTGAATACCACATCTCGTTGAAAATTTTTTGTTTGAGGAAACTTTAAGAATATTCTCAAACCGTCTATGAAGTCCTGTTTATCTGAAAGATTGAAAGCTCCTAAAGTAAATTTAGAAAATGGACTGGTGGCAAACATTAAATAAGCACGAAGCCATGATTCAGTAAAATCACCACTAGAAATAAAAGGATTGGCTTCGAATTTTTTAAGCGTATTCTCAATCTGGAGTTGTACCGATTTATCCGCATAATTTACAGGTTCAGTTACGATAATATGAACTCGGTGAGAATATTTCATGAAGTATTCTTCGAGGAATTTAATAAACTTATAACTAGAAGATTCACTAGGTACAATGTGAATGAAATCGAATCCTTCTTTTAGTTGTGTGATGCTCCATATACCAACTCCTAAACACGCAAAACATGATATGAGTATAATGGCCTGTAATATTGGATTTTTCATGTGAAGTCCAAGATTGTATCCAATAGAGTTCTTAATACCTTCTTTATCGGAGGTCTTATATTTTTCAATACCTGAAATAAAGAAATAGAAATATTTATTATATCAAACTAAAAAATCTGAATTATTATATTATAACATTAAATATATACCGAACAGTATTTAATATTTTATTATTTGAGCATTACTAATAAAGTCTACTCATAGTAATGACAAAAAAATATGGGATACTAATGATAACAAGCTTTGACGTTTCACTTAATAATTTTATTGAGTTCGATTGTTTACATAAATCGGTACAAAATGCTGTATATTTTTATTATAAGTGAAGAATGTATTCATAATTTTCATTAAATAATTTACAAAATGTAAGATTGTATGTAAATTGTATAGAATGCCTAGGCAGTATATAGAATGCCTGGCGTTTTTAAGCAAGTATGAAACGATTATCATTATATATACTTTTCCTAGGCATTATATTGAATGACAAATGCTATTTAGGCAAATTATAAAATACTCCCGCTCAGTGCCGGATCTAAGCCGATTGGACCGATTGCAGTAATCTGGCCACGCGTTGAGGCGAAATGAAATCATGAAAAGAAAATAAACGAAGAATAATCCTTTAGATTTACTATTATGACGGGTCTTTTATACCCCAGCCTTCGAACATCTAATTTTTGTAGATCCGCAAAAAGAAAAATTTTTTGGAAAAATTGAATATAAATGAATCGATTTTATGTTATCTCTTGGAACATGTGGGAAAAAATTTTCTAAATTAACTAATACTACTTTTGCAGAATCCAATGTATTCTGAAAATATTTCCCGAGTATTCCATTAAATTAACGGCGGGTGAATCTTTTTTTTTAATTTGAATTAAGCACACTTACTATACATGAATGTTGCTAGAAAATAGCGAAAAAAGTTTTCATAGTTTAAATGAATAATAGAAGATAATTATTTGATCTTGTATTTATGACTGAGGTAGATGAAACTCGCATTTTTAACGTAAATATAAGGCCGGAAGAGTCAGCCATAGGAGATGTTATTCTGCAAATTCCATTTATAGTATATAACTCAAGTAAGTATTTTTTAAATGATATGATATTCAACCAGTGAATCATTAATTCTATTCTTATCAAAAATGATATCGAAGTTTCTACTGTTATTATTGATAATTGATGAAGATATAGCCCATCGCAATAATTAGTTTAAAAACATTTTAAGGAAAATCATTCAAAAAACTTCATAGATAAAATCAACTAATAACCTTCTGTTATTCATTTCAACTGTGAAACATTTTTCGGTACTTTCTGAACACATTCATAAACCGGGTGTTTTCGAGCACCCGTACCACCCTTTTTTCTCGGAAACGCGATGAGATAGGAAGTAGGGGAAAAAATTTTGATTACCAAAGTATACCTGAAGAATCGAATGTGCATGATAAAAATTTTGTGGGCCCATCGGATGTAGGGGCACAAGGGGTCAACTATGAAATCTCCAATGGAAATCAATGCCGATTTTGGCATAATTGGATAGAACTGTGAAAAATAAACAACTTATTAAAAAATTTTCAAATCACTTACGGATTGTGAGATATCACAAAAAAAAACATGCTGCCGCGTGTACCGGCGATTGGGCTATTCAAGCAGCAAGAAGAATACAAATCAGACAGAGGGCATCTGTGTACATTGCCAAACATTATTAAAGCAGCAAAGAGCAGTAATATGAAGATTTAAGGCGAATTCTGGTACTCGGTAGCACTCGAACCGCAGGTGTGACAAGTCTCGCCATCACAGTTCAGCATGGAGCCATACTCAAGAACAAGGGTTTCTGGACTTGTTTCAGCCCTTTATGAGAGCCATGGATGTACACAGATGCCCTATGTCAAATTCTTCCTTTTATTATTGCTTGAATTACCCAATCGGCGGTACACGCGGCGGCATCTTTTCTTGTAAATTCTTACATCCGTAAGTGATATTAAAAAACTTTCAAAACAAAAGTTCTTTGTTTTTCACAGTTCTATGCAATTACGCCAAAATTGGCATTGGTTTCAATAGTTGACCCCTTGTGCCCCTACTTCCGATGGGCCCACAAAACTTTTGGTTTGGTTTGGTTTAATGGCGCAAGGTCCTCCTGGGCCAAGCACAGGGTAAAATGACCAAAGTGTATTTTAAAAGTACAGAAAAGCAAATAAAATAACAAATATAAAAAGCTAACATAATATAAAAATGGTGTAAACGGCCAATTGTAACATTTTAAATATAAAATGTCAAAAAATCACATAAAAGTGTACACATAACATTGTATAACATGCAACAAGGATATCAAATAGAAAACAGGTAAACAAAAACGAGTAACAAGGTAAAATAACTATTAAATAAGACGTAAAACACAAATATCCGATAAAAAGGCAAAAAGGCCAGTAGAGTTAAAATCTTTGCCAATAAGGGCGGTAAGAGTAAAAGATGACTGGTTAAAATGCCGCAAACGCTCAGCAGTAAAATATGGATATTCAGTTAAAATGTGCTTGAACGTACGAGCACAGTGACACCGGTCACAAGTGGGCTGGGCTTCGCCCATTAAGAGATACCTATGCGTGATCCGGCTATGCCCGAATCGTAGTCTGGCAAGGACGACTACTTCTCTCCTGTTCCTGCGATGGCAAGAGTCCCATTGCTCGATCAATGGCTTGACCTCGTGTAGTTTGTTCCTTATCTGTTCATCCCACATACGCTGCCACATTTCTACTAGTATCTCCTTAATAGGCAGTTTGCGCAAAGCCAATTTTACGTTATAAAATGCTCCGTTATAAGCTTATGCCTAAAATAGCCTTATAGGCATAAGGAAGGTCTCCCGGTATGAGCTTATTTTATAAAATAGCGGAGCCAATAGCGGAGCATATATTTATTTAAAAAAATAGGAAATAAAACACAATATTAAAATAATTCGCTAGAGAGAATATTCGCCAGGTTTGATCTCCAAGTATCTGACCCGGAGATCAAACCTGGGAGAGAGTGAATAAAAAAAAATTATGTTATTCTTCCATTATTCTTTTATGTCTTTATTCCCTATCACGTCCGACGATCGCTGTAGAGTAATAGATTGTTTTGTTTTGTAAATAAATATATTAATGCATACGAATTATGTTATAACCAATATATATAAAATTAATAATAATTAAAATAAATTAATTGAAACATAGGTACATAAAAAATAATAAAATGAAAAATAAAAAATAATTTTTCAATGCATAAAGAAGAAATGCACACCAACCCAGATTTGAACCTACCACCTTCAGACTACGAGCCACGTATTTATCGAGTGCGCCATCTGCGCACCTGGTGATATGTTATCTATCTATCGCTTTTAAGCTGAATTATCAAAAGTTCGATTTTTCAAGTGTTAAAAAATACTATTAGAAGGCCATATTCAATGAAAAGCTCGGACACGTATTCACTCATTTTTGATGTATTTTCACCATACGCAAGCGGATCAAAATCGGTGGGGGGGTCAGCTGTGTCCTCCCTTTGTTAGTCATCACCCATTGCCAAGAGAGTTGGTCCTCGTCGATGGAGAAAAGGAAAGGATCCCACAAGAAACTGGTGTCAGTGCGTCTGTGTCAATACAGTACCATTCCAACAAGGGTTTTCCGTGTGGCCCAGAAAAAAAGAGCTTTTCTGTAACTGAAGAAGGACTTTATTGTCATAAGGTATTTATCTCCGACGATGACTGTCGAGTTCTAAATATTGTAAAACTTTCTCTCCAATAAAGGAAGTTGTTTGTTGTTACAAACGTAGTCTCTGTGTCGTTGTTGTCTTAAGTCTCATTACCTGTCCTTACTCACTCCACAGACTGCAGGTAGGCCATCAGCCTGTTCTTATCTTCCTCGGAGACTTCACACAATGTAAATAGTCTAGTAAAAAACATCAAGCCCCACTCTTCACATTAAAAATAAATTTTAGTTCAATATAAAAAATGTTTTGTAATTCATCGTTACAAGAATGTGAAGAAGTTAACTCTGACCTATCCTGTTATTATACTCTTTTCTTATTTATTGTTATTTTCATTATTATTTAATGTATTATATTTTAGTTTAAGAGTTAGCTTACTTTTCACATTCTCCATCTCAGTAGTTAGCAATCATGTGTTACGGAAAGGAAATCCATCTTCCGAACGAACTCTCTTGGCTATTGACATCATCTAATCTGAATAAGGTTATCACTGATCCAAAGTAAGACTATAAGAATGATCTCTTATCGATGTTTTGTTCAGTGCATAATTAATTTGTAAAGAGGATAACATGAATTGATTATTCTGAAAACTAATAAATTTGATATTGTTACACAACTTTATGTAAATAAGCTCAGCTTGGGACTGTATGTCGCTTAGTAGAAAACCATACATATCCAATGACACAGTGAGGTGAATGTATTGAAGTAGAGCTGATTGAGTGACAAATAACTTTCTTGTAAAGATCTACAATGGCTTAAAGTTTGTATCTGTGATGGAGGTATTAGTATTAATTAATATTTAAGGTTATATTTATTGTGAATATTTTGATTTTTGGATATTTGAATTTGATTAAATAAGTATTGAATTGAGCTTTATTATTGCTTAAATAAAGCTTTGTTTACACTTTTGTAAGTGTTTTGAGTGAAATAAATTTATATTTTGTTATTTAAATTGTTTGAGAATTCATTCAATTTATTAGCATAAGCTTCTAACATTGTTTTTTTGTCAGTTTAGATCTAATGCTTATTTGATACTTCCAGTCATAAGTTTTTTCTGGTTCCAGTTTTTGTCAGATATTACTTATTGATTTTTCTATTTGATATATTTATTTTATAAAATAATAAGACCTGAACTCAGGCCAGACTCTGGATTTGCAGAGTCGTTAAAACCATTAGGTTTAGTTTATAATTATTATTATTGGTATTTTTTTGAAATTAGTGACTTTGCAAGAGTACCTTAATTTCCAGTTTTATTTTTATAATTCTCTTTATACAGTCTTCTGCAGATGTAACACTATATTTATATTCTCTTAATTTACCTCTACACCATTTTGATATTACTGTTTCGAATTCGTTAATCAGTAATCTTTGAAGTCCAGCATGCCCAGATTATTCAGATTTGTAAAAATCCATACACAAGAATCCATTCAATAGTATAAAAACAAAAATCACTAATTAGCAAGCTCAAAATAGTAGTAGCTAAATTTTGTAAACAAATTAAGAAAATATAAATATAATGTTATGTTTGCAGAAGATTGTATAAAGAAAATTATAAAAATAAAACTGGAAAATAAAGGTATCCTTGTAACAATGGATTACAAAGATGCCTTTATTTTAAAAAACTATCTATCAATATCTATAAAACCAGCATGACTCAATCTGTGCAGATTTTTCTAAAAAATATTAATAATTCAAGCAAATATGCAAAAAATCCTATAGACTAATAAAAATTCGACAGCTCATTAAGTGAAAAACAACACAAAATTTAAATTTAATACCTTAGAACTTGGGGCTTAAGCCATCATCAGCGGTTGATTTTTTATAAATAAGAATAAATCATTAGAATACATTTAAAATTTGAAAATTAAATATTAAATACAAATATAACAATAAATATGATTAAATTATATGAAAATTAAATATTAAATACAAATATAACAATAAATATGAATAAATTATATAGAAAATATATATATTGCAATATGTAAACTAATTATTCTTTTTCTTTATAGTCTATTTATATATATTTATATAATCATGTAACTGACAAGGAGAGGGCACAGTCTGAAATGAACTTTGGAATCAAACTTTGTGTGATGGTAGTTTACCCTTCATGTGTTAATATGATAAAATATTAGCGTGCACTATTCAGCCAATTTTAAAAAAAAAAATGGATTCAAAGCTGTTATATATAATAAAAAATGTGCGAACAACTCAGAACGCTGAGTAGCGGAGTCGATAGCATGCTGTCCGTCGGTGCATGACTGGTTTCAAATCAGTAAAAGGGACTTGGAAATTGTGTGAGTGGTCTGGTTTTGTTTGGTTTGGTTTAATGACGCAAGGGCCTGCTGGGCCAAGCTGCGCCAACCACAGGATAAAACAACAAAATTGTATTTTAAAAAGTACATTTAAAAGCAAGTAAAGTAACAAATAGAGAAAAAACCAACATAATATTAAAATGGTGTAAACGGCCAATGGTTACATTTTAAATATAAAATGTCAAAAAACAGATAAAAGTGCATACATAAAATGGTATAACTATAACAAGGATATCAAATAGAGGACAGATAAACTTCAACGAGTAAAAAGATAAAATAACCATTAAATGAGACGTAAAACAGACCATTAAAATAAAATAACCATTAAATGAGACGTAATTCGATAAAAAGGCAAAAAGGCCGGTAGAGTTAAAATCTTTGCCAATAAGGGCAGTAAGAGTAAAAGATGACTGATTAAAATGCCGTAAACGGTCGGCAGTAAAATAAGGGCACTCAGTTAAGATGTGCTTGATCGTAAGTGCACAGTGACACCGGTCACACGTAGGCTGGGCTTCGCCCATTAAGAGATGCCGGATCACGAGCCGGCTATGCCCGATGCGGAGTCTGGTAAGGACGACTTCCTGTCTCCTGCTCATGCAATAATAAGAATCCCATTGCTCGATCATCGGCTTGATCTCGTGGAGCTTGATGTTTCCCTGTCCATCCCACATATGCTGTCACAGAGAAAGTAGCTTTTGGTTGATAACGGGCTTCATATCGCTGAAAGTGACCGGCAAAGGATCTGAATTGTTGAGGGGGATCGACTTTGCAGCTGTGTCGGCCAGTTCATTGCCTTTAATGCCGACATGTCCCGGGATCCAACAGAACTTGATTGTATATCTACGAGATGACAAGCGGGACAGAAGCTTTCGGACAGCGCAAACAATTGGATGTGGGGAAGACTTCCACGAGATGAGGGCTTGCAGTGTACTCAGTGAGTCAGAGTAAAGGTTGGTTCCCATTAGCGCGGAACCGCAGCGGAAAATACGCCCGCGACGAAAGCAAAGCGGTTTTGACGTCATACCGCGGCGTATAAACCGCTACCGTCCAAGTTCTATATAGATTCAACTTTACCGCGACGGTAAAATCCGTCGGAGTAACGTCCACCAATTAAATCGATGTATTTTGTGAGGTGGAATTGATGTTGATTTTGTGACGATTCAAGATGGCGGGACATTTGGATAGCATTATGCTAGTGGAAGCAATTAGAGACTTTCCTTGTTTATATGACAAAGGAAATGAACGTTATAAAGACAATGCGTTAAAAGAAAATAGATGGGCACTTATTGCAGCTCAACTGAATTCAACAAGTATGTAGTTTTGACTAGAAAATAGTTTTTTCATTCGATAAAACCAATCAAAATAAGGAAATTTATATATTTATAGTTGAATTTGTCAAAAAAGGTGGAAAAGCCTGCGTGATAGGTACGTAAAAGAAAAACGAGCTCTCAACTTACCCAGTGGAGCAGGAAGAAGTGATATTAAAAGAGTCAATTGGGATATTTATCCGATTTTGGATGGATTTTTAAGCAGGAGTCTAGAGCCAAGAGAGTAAATTCAAGTTTTTCTTTTTTGCATGTTAACTATAGTATTTGTGAAGCATAAGATTTAAAATAAAGTTTTCATAAATAATTAAACTAACATAGTAATCAGATTAAAGCTTTTTTAAATTTTTACAGAACTGTTGACAATATAGATGTAAT
>AYEL01079874.1:0-25393 GCA_000484575.1 Olivierus martensii | reverse complement strand
CGACGCTCTTCCGATCTTAAATATTCTGAAACTTAATTTTACAGAACACTGAATTATTATTGGACTATTTATCTCTCTACTAATTACTTTAACCTACTGTGAGATGAAGATATAAAAATTTTTATTTATTTAGGGAGTTTTCTGGAACATGAAAATTATTGCTAAGATAAAAATGTTGAGAAAGGCTGTTCTAGAGTCATTAAATAAATGCATAATATAATTTCCCATAGTACATAAGGTATTAAAAACAATTGATATATTTAAGAAGCTAACATCGATTAACTATATGATTTAATTGAACTGTTTTAAGACGACTTATCAACTTTATAAACAATTGATATCATAAATGAAAATCTAAAATTTATTCAGTATGCATTTGCAATAATGAAACTTCATAATTGCTGAAAAGCCACTCTGTTCATGTAATTAGTATGACAGTTACAATATATAAAATAATTTTATTAATTATATTATTTCAATGAAACTTCATAATTGCTGAAAAGCCACTCTGTTCATGTAATTAGTATGACAGTTAATATAATTAATAAAATTATTTTATATATTGTATTATTATTCCAACATTTTAATCGATGAATAATAATATTTAATATAATCCAACTAATAGTCACATTTATGATAGTTAGATGAGAAATGGTCACAAATTGGTTTTCTGTCAACTAACATATGAAATTATTTGCTTAATATATCATATAGTTACTTACACAATACTTCCACTTTGATATCTTTAAGAACTACTTTTCTAAAATCATTTTCAGCAATGCAGGAATAAATGCCTTCGTCATTTTTTTTGGATTATCAAAATAGTTAACTTATTCCCGTAATATGTTACTCTGCCATTACACAATACTTCCACTTTGATATCTTTAAGAACTACTTTTCTAAAATCATTTTCAGCGATGCAGGAATAAATGCCTTCGTCATTTTTTTTGGATTCTCAAAATAGTTAACTTATTCCCGTAATATGTTACTCTGCTATTTCGTAGAAAATTAAATAAAAGGACATCAATAAATTTTTGGTTCGGGATAACCACGGGCGTAACATTCTAGTGTTACGTTATTGCCGATACGGGTTTTCATTTCACTGGTACTATACTCTGGTACTATATATGGCGAGCTTACCGAAATATGTAATTATTATTTTCATGTAAGTTTTAATATAACTATTGTTTACACTTAGTACATTCAATGGTACTTTTGCAGTGACTTTTTATCCGCTTCCACAACAATTTCACACTGATAAACACCAGCATCTGTTTCTTCAATCCCATTAATCTATCAAAAATGATTCCAAATAAACTATATTCTAATTATTATTTTCTTTATATAATATTTTTTTTATTCTATGGTGAAATTACAAAATTTAATTCAATAAATTATATAACTAATGGATGCAAATTGAAAATGATAACTTAAAAAAAATTAAAACAATTTTCATAGCAATTATAACAATGAAACAAATCTACAATATAATATTTGGTTAAAAATGATAATGAACTTATTGATAATATAACTGTAACATTTAAGCGTTAAATATACAGTGAATCAATAACAATGAAACAAATCTACAATATAATATTTGGTTAAAAATGATAATGAACTTATTGAAAATATAACTGTAAATAACATTTAAGCGTTAAATATACAGTGAATCAAAAAAAAAAGTTGGACGGAAAGTTTAATTGATTTAATTAGTTAATATTTTTTAATCTGTTATGTTTTTGAAGTCAATCAAAAGTAAAAAAAAATTATTCAACAATTGAAATAGTTTTATTTGACATCAATAAAATGTTACATGTAAACAAAATATAACAAAAATAATACCTTTTTCCGATACCAAAAAAAAATGGAACACTTATATAAATTAATAAAAATAACTATTAAACTTAAAATATAAAAAATTCTATATTTAGTATGACGTCCTTTAGCTGCTAAAACAGCTTGCAGCCTCTTAACAGGAAAATTAGTCCTTTCAATGAATAAATATAAAAAATTCTATATTTAGTATGACGTCCTTTAGCTGCTAAAACAGCTTGCAGCTTCTTAACAGGAAAATTAGTCCTTTCAATGAATAAGTCCCTAGGTATGTTGTCCCATATGTTCTGAAGAGCATTTTTTAATTCATTTTTATTCTTTATTTCTCTTTCTCGCGGTTTTTGTTCCATATATGCCCAGAGATGTTCTATTGGATTTAAATCCGGGCTTTGAAGAGGGTGGAGCAGTACTTTTTTGACATGGTACAGCAACCATGTCTTCACAATTAGAGGTGTGCTTAGAATCATTGTCATGAATCAAAGAATAATGTCCATTTAGATTTAATTTAGCAGCTGTTTTTGGTAAATTTTGTTTCAATATATTTAAATACGTTGTTTTGTCCATAATTCCTTCAATAAATACCAAACTGCCAACCCCGCTTGCACCCATCGCACCCCATATCATTACAATGCCACCACCATGTTTTACTGTTGCAGTTATGTTTGCAGAATTAAGTGCTGTACCTTGCCTTCGCCATACAAACCGGCGACCGTCAGACCCAAATATATTGAATTTGGACTCATCAGTAAAAATAAGATTTCCAAAATTCTTCTGGTTTCCCAACAAAACTTTTTGCAAATACTATACGTTTCTTTATATTTCTTGCAGACAAATATGGTTTCTTTCGGGGAGAATAGGCTGCATATTCCTTTAAATAGAGAGAATTTCTTATAGTCTGTGGGTGCACATTCACAATGGAATCTTCACACAATTGTTTCGCTATCTGTACTGCAGAAATTTTAGGGTCTTGCTTTACAATTCGGACAATCTTTCTTTCACTTTGAGCAGATGCAATTTTTCTGGGTCTACCACTTCTACTAGGCCTTTGCAAAAACTTGCAAATTCTTTTAAACATTTTTATATAACTGTTGAATGTGGTTTTTTTAACCATTTCTGCAATTTCTCTTATACTTTTCTTTTCTTTCCATAATTTCACAATTAAATCTTTCATATCGATAGAAGTTTGCTTGTTCTCCATATAGCGGATTATCATTGATAAAGTGCAAAAAAACTTTTAACCACTTTAAGATCGAAACTTCAACTATGGCTCAAATTCTCATTGCGTAACAACTTCAAAATTTGCATATCGCTACGTAACAGTGCAGATAACATTAGTGTCCAATTTATTTTTGGTATCGGAAAAAGGTACTACTTTTATTTTTGTTATATTTTGTTTACATGTAACATTTTATTGATGTCAAATAAAACTATTTCAATTGTTGAATAAATTTTCTTTACTTGTTGATTGACTTCAAAAGCATAACAGGTTACAAAATATTAAAAAATTAAATCAATTAAACTTTCCGTCAACTTTTTTTATTCACTGTATATTATCTAAAATAGTAATTACCTAAATGAATTTATGCAAATATTAATTTAAATAAATTTTTTAAAATAATAAACATGTAAATTGTTACATAAAACAATTGTCTTATCCTAACTGTATATCTTATTAACAGCAACAATAAAATAATAAATATATAAGCCTAATTAAAGTCAATGAATCGATTTCGTCATCCATTTTTATTATTCGATTTTGAATCTTTATAAAAATTGAAAATGATGAGAATGAAATCATTAACATAATGAATCGATTTTGATCGTTTTCAACACACTAGATTTTTTAATGGATTGCAATAAAATATAGAAATTTTACCTAGTGAAATCTCATTTTAGAACTTTTTTATGGAATGGAAAGGAAAATTGAAAATGATGAGAATGAAATCATTAACATAATGAATCGATTTTGATCGTTTTCGACACACTAGATTTTTTAATGGATTGCAATAAAATATACAAATTTTACCTAGTGAAATCTCATTTTAGAACTTTTTATGGAATGGAAAAAATTAAAATGCAAAATATATTTTGTTATAATTTATTGCATATCAAATAATTTACTTACGTTTGTTTATTTTTCTACTTAGAATAAAATCAGACCCACTTATCAGTAAAATGCTACATACTAAGTATTAAATTAATCTTACCGATATGTAAATTTGTCGTTATTACCAAATGCAGATTTTTATAATTGTTACAGGATTTTTTTCAGGTAGACATCCATAGTTGGCTGGTTTCAGGTGACATCTGAATAAATCTAAAACTAACAATGAATAATAATTTACAACATATTTAATTATCAAAGATTGATTTAAATAAATAATTATCAGAGTTCAATAAAATGTGGGGATAAGAAGAAATCATGCACCATAGTTACTCACGAAAAAATGCATATTCTATTTTAAACTGATTTTATTATAAACTGAAATTTGATAACTTAGAATGTGCATTGAAAAATTAAATTTCATTAAAATCTGTCGAGTCGGAGTTTAGTAGTTTCGTAATAACATAAAGAAAACCTATAACAAAATTAAATTTAATTTATTTATATTCAACTGCTAAAATAAAAATAGCTAGGAAGATCGATGAGTATATCATATGATTCTTTCCATAGTTTAGATTTCCAGTATTTTTGAAAATTTCATCTATAAATTTCAACACTTACGTATCGATATCTATTAAAAAAATGAGATCAGTTGCATCTACCCTTTCGTTTGGTGGCAGGTAAATGGAGCAATGTGAGGGTGTAACCAACAGAAAGACGGAGAGCTACAATAGATTGGTGTTAAGGCGAACTGGCAAAGATGGGATGTGGTGGACCACCAAAATTGCACCACCACCACTTTCGTTTGGTGGCAGGTAAATGGAGCAATGTGAGGGTGTAACCAACAGAAAGACGGATAGCTACTATAGATTGGTGTTAAGGCGAACTGGCAAAGATGGGATGTGGTGGGCCACCAAAATTGCACCACCACTACTTGCACAATCATGATTAGTACAGTCTTTCCGATAGATGCTGTATGTCTTAATGAAAATGCATCTCCAGGATTAAGGTGTGTTTCCTGGAGCGCAAGGCAGGATGGGTTGAAGGAAGATATCAAATATCTTATATCAGCAAGATTGTGGCGGAGACCACGACAATTCCATTGAATTATGGAATGGAACATTAAAGGAGTTTAATTGGGAGGAAGAATCGGGGTTCTCCCTGTTTTCTTTCGTGCCTTGCCTTGTGGTGACGTGGGGATTTGCTAACTCTATCTCTTCGGAGCTATCTCCGCTCATATTTTTCTCGTTTTGGTTGAGATCTTTTATAGGCACTTTTTCGATATCAATGCGTTTCTTAGGTCTTTCTGGTTTGATATTGGTGCTCTGTGATATCAATGGTTTGGATCCAGTTGAAACAGATAAAACGGTAGCTGCTGATGTTGATAACGACAATTCCATTGAATTATGGAATGGAACATTAAAGGAGTTTAATTGGGAGGAAGAATCGGGGTTCTCCCTGTTTTCTTTCGTGCCTTGCCTTGTGGTGACGTGGGGATTTGCTAACTCTATCTCTTCGGAGCTATCTCCGCTCATATTTTTCTCGTTTTGGTTGAGATCTTTTATAGGCACTTTTTCGATATCAATGCGTTTCTTAGGTCTTTCTGGTTTGATATTAGTGCAAGGATTGGATCCAGTTGAAACAGATAAAACGGTAGCTGCTGATGTTGATGTTTTAGAAGGTTGGGAGATCGTATCTGTCTTCCTTATTCACTCAGAAAAGGACTCACTGAATGGACAGGAGATCTCCGTTTGGATACCGTGGAGGAGGTATTCTTAGTCTTAACCGCAGCTGCGAAGGATTTTGAGATGAAAGGGAATAACCTGTCTGCAAGCTTCTGAATAAGAGATGTTTTGATTAATACGAACTGTCTGTATCTTATTCTCGACTTTCCATGCTGGACACGAGCGAGAATATGCGGGATGGTCTCCGCTACAATTAACACAGCATGGACCGACAGAACACTTCTCTTCACCGTGGCTATCCTTCCCACATCTGGGACAAGTAGCCTTGCCACGACAAGATTTAGCACCATGTCCATACCGTTGGCAGTTAAAACACCTAAGAATATTAAGTACGTACGGGCGGATTTTGCAACGTAGATAGCCGGCGTTTATTACTTCTGGAAGTCGTGACGTGTTGAAGGTGAGAATGACGTTGCGAGTAGAGATTTCTTTGTTGTCCCGGCGGATGGTAATACGTCTGACTGTAGTGATACCTGCAGCTTCAAATCCCTTCAATAATTCTTCCTCACTTAATTCTATAAGATCAGGCTCGCTAATAACCCCTCGTGATGAATTGAGGGTCGTGTGTAAAAAAAATATTACCGGTTTGTCTCCTAACATGGTGGATTTTAAGAAAAGTTCGGCCTTATGTTGGTGGATCTCTAATAATAAATCTCCTGACCTGAGCTTTTTGATGATCTTAATATCAGCGAAGATGCCATGAATAGCCTTCTCAATAAAAAAAGGTGACAGCTTTCCTAAAGGCATATCTGTCCCTGAATGGGCTAGGATAAAGCATGTCGGATATATTGCTCTCGCAGGTGATGAAATTGGAAATGTGGCATCGATGCGAGACCTCTTAGAAAGAGGGCCCGATAGCTTAATTTTTTTAAATTAGTTTTTTCCTCCATGAGGGGTTTTATACTGGCAGGTGTAAAACGTCGATGTGGATATGGCCCGCTTCTATCCACACAAGGTCCCGGAGGTTCCCCCATCTGCCAAGAGTCGAACAAGCTCTGGACAGGCACCGTTAGCGACTTGACCCTCCGCCATTCATCTTCTCTGCACGGTTGCTCACACCTTAAGATTGGTGACCCTTTAGTCGCCTCTTACGACACGCGGGTCAGACGGCGGGTGTATTCTAACCCCCACCCGCAGGGGCTAGTAAGAACGTAGACTAGTTTCAAATATACTGTATATATTATAAGATAAAAATAATCCTGTTCATTAATAATTAGTTATTAACAAGTCATCAGTCCTGTTCATTAACTAGTAATTAAATTAAAGACAATAAATATTTTTAACAGGTGAAATTTTAAAAATTTATCATCATACAAATCATAGATGATAATGGAAGAAATTTTCTTTATGTATGTGTATACATATAAAAATTCGGTATCTTCAAAATGAAATCTATTCCTGATGCTTCCAATCACTGAATTAACCTAAATTAAAAACAAAACAATTTTAATTAAAATTCATTCCTTAACAGTTTAATGCAAGATAATTAACTTGTTTTTACTCCATAAAATCAATATTTAATTAATAATCTGTGTTTTTATAATTATATCATAAATAGAAATTTTAACATTAAATATGTTTAATTTTGTTTATAAAAATATGTTCAATTTCAATTTGAAATAGATACAAAATTGATTAAAACGAATATGGATTATGTATACCCAACATTGTTATTTTTAATTGATTTGTAAATCTAATCCAGTTTCATAAAAAAAAATAATTTCCTTTTATAATCGTATATTTATATTTTATAATAGTCCATACAAGTATTTGTCAATATTATAAAAAATTATTATAAATTTTCTACATATCCTTCTTTGTTTGATACATCGTAATCTATTTTAGTCCTGTTTATTATTTTTAAATCCGAATCTTTATATTTTAGCATAATATAGTATTAATAATCTCTTTCAAATCCATTAATGGACAATCAATGCTCCATTTCTTTTTTTAATTCATCTGTAAAATGAGACGTACTGGTTACTATAATTGTTATTTTAGAAGAAAGATTGAACCATTCAGATTTAACAAATTCAAGAACACAGTTTTTATTGTGCATTTCATCATAACCATCCAGAATAATTAGAAAATTTAAATTATAATTTTTAATTTCATCAATTAATTTTCTTTTAGAATTCCCAAAAATATGTCTTTCTTGTAATTCATGAAGTGTGATAACAATTACTAAATCAAAATGTTTCAAGTAATCAGATGACTTTTTCGTTGACCAATCATAAACTATTTTCTTACATAGAGTAGTTTTCCCATATCCAGTGCCACCTGTAACAAGTATAGTTTTAAACTGATCATTTGAAAATAATTTGTTTAATTCAATCTTTTCTCCTCTTTTCCAATATCCCCTAAGATCTCCTTTCTCAACTTTTAATTCTACAAAATAATCTTATATTGAGTAATCATATTCAGCTTCCCAAAATAATGCTCTCTTATATTTAAAATTGAAGTCTCAATACATCATAAAAATTCATTTCTGAAATTTTATAATAATAATAAAAATATACTAATTAAATAAATTTCAACAATATATTAAAATGTAATAAAATTTAAATTATATATACTGTGCTGCAGAGCTACAAATTATGAAAATGCAATATATCAGAATATTTGTATTTTTTTTTTTTTTTATTAACATAGCTAATGTTTCAACTATACTGATAGTATTAAAACATATTTAATTAATATTTTAAATCTAATTCATCTGGCTTCACGAATCGATTTCAACTAATAACAAAATAGTTAATTGATTCTTTGGAAATCGGTAGTCTTACTTTATTCTTATTACACAGAACACACCTCCTCTTATCCATAATGATTTTTAAATTAGATCAAAATTTGCATATTATACATCAGATTAAAGAGTAATGTAACGATAGCTAAAATAGCGATTCAAAACTCAGTTGAAACTAACGATGGTTGAAACACATGATTTGAAATTGGATTTGAAAGATGAACTCTAATTTTGAGCATGCGCAATGAAACAATATTCTCTTAGATCTTTGGTTCACCATTAAGGCGCTAATACCCTTTCTACACTGGCACTTTAATCTAGAATAACTCATTATTCTAGAGTAAGTTTATCATGTAGAACGAAGGAGATTAAAAATATCCAGATTAAGTCGAGCGAAAGCGGATTAAAATAATCTTGTTTCTGAAAGTAGATTATCCAGTTTTGACCACGTGATTTGTAAAATGGCCGCTCTCACCTCGAATGTCTCCAGCACAGAAACTACGAAAACCAGAAAAAAAAGATTGGGAAACTGGACAGACCAGGCTATATATATATTAATTGACATATGGAGGGAATATGTCAGCGAAATTCGTAAAGTGAAACGTAATCGGCCTATTTACATTAAGATGGGACCACCTGTGGGACAAAATTGGAACTAACGAGTTAATCTACATTTACGGAGTTGCAGTGTAGACGAGATTTAATCCTCTATTTAGATATTCCCATTTAAGTTAAACCGGTTTAACTGTAATCTGTATTAACTAATGCCAGTGTAGAAAGGGTATAATAGTAAATATCTGAGTGAGTAATCTGTGTATCTTACTCTGTAGGCATGTGAACAAGGGCAATAAAACATGACCTCTAGAAGTACAGTATACTTTAATTTCAATGCTATTAATTTAAATCGCAAATTATTCAATCTCATATTCTAATTTTATCATGTTTTCTGATATGTTTATATGGATATTTCGTAAGAATTTCCAATCAAAAAGATTTTTTGTTTTATGAATTGTTTTAATCTGATATATAATATGCAAATTTTGAGATAAACCTATTCAATTTCTCATTACAGTTAAATGATAACAAAATAGTTTGTTTTATTATTAAAAGAGAAAGGTTGAATGTGTATTAAACACTATATACTGTGATATTGAAGTCAGAATTTGAGATAAGGATCATCATTTCTATTTAGAACTAAATCATTTCTTCTAGCATTGTTTATTAATTTATCTTCTAATATTTATTTTTAATTATATAATTAAAGCTTAAACAATTTCTATTAGAAATTTTTTTTGAAATCTTTTTTTTTTTAATTATACTAATAAATTTATTAAAGAACTAGCCACACATAGAATGTTAAATCATTATTCAAAAGTTAATAGAGTTTAAATAAAAATTTGGAATCAGATAAATAAATATACTCTATTTTTCTAAACTATAATATATTATTCCGAAACACTTTTATCTACAACAACTTGATACATAACAAACAACAGCCATGCCGCAAAATAGTGACCTATTTTTAGAAACAATTGAGCCGTTCACAAAATTATTAGTGTCACAGTTTAAAATATTAGTATCACAGTACTTGGTTGACTCTTAAATATTTATAATAATAATAATTTTCCTAATAGTTAGGCTTAACACCACTATACGACAAAATTTTTTTTCGCCTCTGAATAATAATTGATTTCTTTCAGAAGCGAATTCCATTAACTCCATACTATATTGTTAATCGTGGCAATAATGCAATTCAAACGTTTATGTTGGCCGTTATATGTCTACATTTTTTGAGTTTACCCCTCAAAATTAGAATTGTAGTTTTACATGTTTTAAAATCACTGAATTGAAAAGGTATATGCTGGTTTCCTATTAAGTTTCCTCAAAATATTATTTATTGATCTAAAATTGCTCATAATATCCGGTATCACACCAAAGGAATCGTTCGGCAGGATACTTCCATCTTGCCGACCTTGCGAACTAGTCCAGCCATCATCAGCTCTATTACTCGCTTCCTTTTGACAAATTTCTTTGTGCAACTTTGTAATTAATTTAACAGAATAACCATGCTTTCCTGCTATTTCTTTGATTATTGTTAACTCCTGCTCTAGGAGTTCTACTGTGCTACAATGCATGATTGCTCTTGTTAAAAATGACCTTAAAGTTGCCTTTTTATGGCACCATTTATCATTCGACCATTTCAAAATTATAACCGGGGAGTAGATCAGTTTTCTGTACACTGACATTTGAAGTGCTAATCCTTTAACTTCCAGCTTTACATCCAGAAAGTGTATACAATTATAATCTTTTTGCTCTAAAGTCAAAGATAAGTCATAGCTTGGGCAAACATTAAATACTTCGTACAGAGACACTTCCATAGACCCCAGCATCCGAGGCACCCCTATGGGCATCGATTTGAACTATTATTATTTAAAAAGCACTTGAAGTTATATATATATATATTTATAGTATTTAAGTAAAAATAATGTTATAAAAATATAAATGAATATTTAACTGATTTACTGTGATCGGTATTTAAAAATTCATTCTATCATGTTTCTTATATATAATTATTTTTAAGTTTCACGTAGACAGACGGTAAAGTATTTTTCACTGTTGAAATTCACTACGTATTTATTATTCTATTATTATTAAACCGTACATTTCTCAATATAGAAAACTGAATTTCTTAAAGTCAAAACTATAGCTATAAATAAAAAAGCTTTTAACCATTTTGATATAAATTATTAATTTATTATTATATTTTTAATTCTCTGTTAATTTTCCTTTATTTTGGAAAACAAAATTATTTTAGAATACAATAAAATTACATATTCTCTCACTTGTTTTTGATGCTCATCATGCAAATGTAAAAAGCAGTCATCAATACAGTTCTCTGAAAGTTTTTTTTTAATTTCCCAAAACTGAATCTTTTGTGAGATCATCCCCATCAATTTCACTCATACTGCTCACAAATTTAAACAATTCCTTTGAAGGATACTTAAGTGATGTTCCACTGTAGTCTTTAAAATAAGTCAAAAGTGATTTTGTATCAATCATTCTATTGTCAGACATTTCTTTACAGTCTTGGCACTGATTCAATATAATTAATAATTTATTTGCAATATATCCTGTTTTATAAAAAAGAATATTCATATTTAATTCATGAATTACAGTAGTTGGTATCTCCTCCATAAATGATTCAATATGATTTTTTTAATTAACAAACAATGAATTTGATGAAGATACCTGCTTGTCCTGTAAAGATAATAATATAAATTACAATCCTATGAAATATTGAATTGTAATATACCTTATAAGTTTGAATATCGATCAAACTAACCACGTGTCAATGAATTCAAGATGGCGAAGAACATCAAAATTTAAATTACTTACCTCATAAAATTATTCTTCGGAAATGAAAATAATGTCAATGTACTATTACGGTTTGTATTTTGGCATAATAAAGCTTTACAACTTCTCAGGGTCTTCACTATTGTGTCAGATAAACTGTAAGATACGTATAAATAGCGAATCGTAAAGACAAATATACTGTACGATGTTAGCTGGTCAGTGTCCACAAGCAACTGAATAATTCTAATCGTTGCCAATAAGGGCAGCATCGTCAATCTTCCGAAGTGTCCTATCTGTACGAAGTATTTAATCTGTGTAGCTTGGGATAGTAAAGAGCTCCATTAAACTTTGCGTTTTATCATCTCCTCTCCAAATTACTACAATATCATCCACATACCTATGATACAAGTACGCTTCATTAATAATCTCCCAAAGTGTTGTTTCGCAAAACGTTACTCAAGATTAAAGAATTTTTTGAAAAAATGTATCAGGACTGCTTAGTGGTGCTTTAGTATGTTGTAAAAAAATAAATACACTGACGGAAAAAAAAATCCCAACACCAAGAAAGACTTGTGTTAGATAAACAAAATTGAAAATTAAGCGAGATTTTACTTTTTTAATTTTTGCTAATTAATTAGGTTTAATTTGTAACATCGAATATCTACTAAAGGGGCTGGGATTTCAATAAAAATTCCAGATATCGAGAGTTGGCTATATTTGCAATTTTGTAGCCTATTCATTATCTACAGGGGGGCGAAATGTAGGGGGCGAATTGTCGGAGGCGAAATGCAGGGGACGAATTTTCCGTAAACCGTAGAAAAGATGTGTTATTGCCTACATGAAAGTCTTGGTTAATCGGTTTTTATTCATTAAATTCTTTGATTTTAGTCAAGATCTGTCTTTAGTCATCTCTGATACGACAACAAAAATTTAATTATGTAATTTTTAATACAATGGTATATTTTTGATGACAACAGCAAATTGCTTAGTATCGTCTTTTCATAGAAAAATTAAAATAAATTATCTTTTACTGTTATCTGATTCGCTCACTTGCCAAATCGATTAACTTAATAGTTTTTTAAGATTCATTTTAAAATATAAATTCAAATAAACATTGTAGTATTCATATTCAAATAAGCAGGTAGCTTTTATCTAATGACATATCAAATGCATAAGATAGTATATCGTTGGAGTAAGTTTTTGTTGTTGTTACAATTTTTACCTGACGGAATTATTCGATTTTTGAAAGTGAAAAAAATTCATATCTTCGAATTCAGTCTTCAAATTACTTTTTATTACAGGAAAAATTTCTTATCATACATTTTTAATTAAATATTTAAAAAAAGCAATAATAACTGTTCCATTACTATTACAATTAATATTATAATTAGTATGGTTAAATTGAATCATCATCAACATAAGGTCTTCTTCATTAAATATATTTGAGATCCCGTCATGTTGATTTGTTCTTAAGTTTTTATAATAATCATATTTAATAGGAGGAACTCGCCCCTTCCTTGGACCTGAGCCTGTTCTGGGCATTGGTTCGGGTGTTTTCAGGCGGATTGTTAGGGACTGGCTAGCGGCCCAGCATCTCGCTTTTTGGAGGACTACCTCTGGTCTTAGGCAGGCAAAGGCTCTCATTTTAGGATGCTCTGCTCAGCGAACTAAAGAGTTGCTTTCCCTGAATAAAAATGAGGTTAGAATTGTTACAGGGCTTCTTACAGGGCACTGTCATTTTAGACGACATCTACATTTAATTGGGCTTGCCGATAGCCCTATGTGCAGAAGATGTCAGTATGAGGAGGAAACTCCTCTTCACATTTTATGCGAATGTGTGGCTCTTTCGTGGCTTAGGCGTGATCTCTTGGGGGTGTATTTTCCTGTTCCTGAGGATCTTGCTACTGTCCCATTGAGGAGAATACTGTCTTTTGTTTTAAGGACAGGTCTTCTCCTGGGATGATCCGATTGGGGGATGCACAATAGACCATTGTTGGTCGCGGTGCATGAGCTGGGTAGGCTCCTCCCTGTCTTTACTAACTACTACTAACTAATAGGAGGAATGAATTTCAACAGGTCCATCACATGTTTCGTCTTTTCTCTTGTCACAGTTCTGCCTGTAAGATATAATAAAGGAGGGTTTATTTTTTAAGACCTATTGGTCTACCTACTAAAGATTTTCTAATATTAATGGCATGAAATTCAGCATCTTCGTTAAAGTTATATTTGAATTGTATGATGTGGGATTTCGACCTTTCTACTTTTATCCATTTCATTTTAAGCCAATTTATGGTAGTCCTGTAAGTGTTACTTTTCTATTAATGATTGATTCTTCTAATGGTTTTGTTGAGAAAAAATCGTGATGACTCATTTGAATCACATGAAACGGTGTTTTCTTTTTACTGGTTTTGATTATATCGTACCAATCATCTGGTGAAAAAATGTTTTGAATTTTTTTCGCATTTGATTCGATAATGGCAAAATTTGAATCATTAGGCAAATAACTATGCCCACTTACCAGAAATTTCATTTCAATTGACTCAGCTTTTATTTCTGTACTTTGAACCAATTTCAATAAACTTAAGACAGTTTTGATATTTCTATTTTGTCCGGTGCATGAATCTGAATAGGTTATTATTTTATTATTTTTAGCATAAGTCTTTATATACTTTGTTAGGCATGATGAAATTTCCTGAGACCCACGTGATCCTTCGGTTTCTGGCCAAACAAACATATGGCTTATATTTTTATGGAAATCGTGGCAACCGAAATTGTAAACGTATAAATTTCGCTTATAATAAGCTAATGACGTAGTAAGTTTAGGAAAGGCTAAAGCTTTTTCCATGTCGAAAGAAAACACAAAAATTTCTTCGGATGCTGCCATTCGATCTGCAGCCATACTAGTCTATTTAGCCTTTTGTAAATGGGCGTCCTTTTCAAATTTTGCCATCCAAATTCCCTTACTATCCGAAGACTGGATTTTTATTTATAAAGAATCACAAATTTGGCATGTATCCTTAGACGGTTGTTTGAAATGTAAATTAAATTTAGTAGAGAATACCTTGTAATAATTTTCTTTCACCGGTATTATACCTTCTGTTTCACATTGCGCGATGTACAGTTCATACATTTTCTTAATATTTAGATGTAGATGTAAATATTTTCGTCTTGGATTATGAGCTCTTGTGTAATGACTAGTGTAAGCAGGAAATGACTTTATATGTTTTATAGTATGTGTATCATCAATTTTATTGCCTGGAACATGGCGACCGCGGCAATCAATCAAAGACGAAATTTGTTCTTTACAACAACTGTCGTATATTCGTCCATCACTTATAAGTATCCTTAAAATATTTTTTGCAGACAGGGATATCATTTTGTTTGCTTTTTCCAAAATAATATGTGAAAGAACATGATCTTGGAATTTTATTTTCTTAACTTTAATACAACCTCTTATAAAAATGTTTTGTTCAAGTTGACTCTTTAAATTATAAAATGCCTTCATGGCTGCTTCTCTTTCATTAGAAGTAATTTTTTTCATTACATTTCTTACGACATCGACATATATCTACAAATGTTTTGGCAAGTATTAAATTTCCTCTCCTATTTCTGTGTTTCAGACTTCTTATTCTTCTATGCTTTTGGATATTTCTGGCCCATTTAGTAGGATTATAACTTTTTCTCCGTCCAATCGAATTATTTGTTTTAATATTTTCACTGTTACAATCAGATGATGATTCCGTAAAAATATCTAAAATGTTAAATAAACGTTTTTTGAGCCGGGTTTTCTGACAATAAATCGTATTGAAGAATCACCTGATTAATAATTATTTGGATGTGGAAAATGATGAATCTCATCCATCTTGATACAACGGTATCAATTTTTTTCAAAAAGTAACTGATACTAAAACTAATAACGTTTTAATAATCCAAAAGTACTTACTACTTGCAGTAGAGCAGGGCCAGCGGTGCGTATTTTGTTTTTGTTGTTTATTATTGTAGTAAGACACAATTATTTTTTACACAATTTAAAAAAATGCTCGGACTGGGCTGCAGTCCAGTTCAATCACCCTCAGAGCCATCCTTGATCAAAACTGACGACTTGAGGGAGTGCGACAAAAATTTTCGTTCGGGGCAATAAAAGCTCTAGAGCCAATATTGCAATAGTCTCAGTATAGTCCTCCTTATTTTTCTATTTAATCACTTTATAAATTTATTATATTAAACAAAATAAATTTATCTTATGAAAGCATTATTCTGTTAATATCCACATATGATATTATGTGAATATTATTACTTTTCAAAAAGTTTTATTGAACTATCCAGGAAAATACAAAAAGCAAGTCCCTCCACAAGGAATAGCATAGGGTGGCGGGACCGCTAATTCTTGCAAACAATATAAAAGTCATAACAATAAAAGTTTATTATTATGAAATAAACATGACTTCATTATGCAAGCTTATTTTGAAAAGTAAACATATAAATGAAATTACAAACTATAATCCCTTCAAATTGAAAATACATCAAAGTGTTATCTAAATATCTTTCTCTACATCAATCTTCTGTGATATCAAAAGAGGTAAGTATGTTAAAATAAAACAAAAGTTACAGTTTTTCCACTTTTTTCAGTTTAAACTAAAAACATAAAAACATCAGTACATCACAGGTGAGTATAAAATGACATAAATGTCAGATTTTACAATTCTAATATAATATTTTCCTTTACAGATTTTTACAGATGAAGATTACAAAACATACAAATGAAGACGGAGAAAACATCGAATCAGAGGTGAATATACAATTACATAAATATTCATATTTTACACATTTAACATAATGTTTTTTCTTTACAGGTTAACAGATAAAAATCACAAGACATACAAATATGTTGATGTTTTCATCGTCTTTATCTCATGTAAGTATGCTATTTAATCACTTTATAAATTTATTATATTAAACAAAATAAATTTATCTTATGAAAGCATTATTCTGTTAATATCCACATATGATATTATGTGAATATTATTACTTTTCAAAAAGTTTTATTGAACTATCCAGGAAAATACAAAAAGCAAGTCCCGCCACAAGGAAAAATCACAAGACATACAAATAAAGACGATGAAAACAACATATCTCATGTAAGTATGCAAAACATATAAAATATAAGTAATGCAGTTTATCCGGACGAATTCACAATTAAATTTGATACCAAACATCTAAGTAACACAGGTGAGTATATAACGTAATAAGATCAACATCAAACTTTGGTTAGTAAAATTAATATCTTTACAGATAGAGATCCCCTCATCGTAAAAACAGGTAAAACAATAAATTATCTAAATAGAATAAGACTATAAAAAGTAAAGTATTCACAAATTAAGTAAAACCAGCATATATAGCATAAAATAAGTTTAAATTAAACAGAGATCAATACAATAAAATTGATTATAAACAGTAAAGATTAAAAACAAAATAAATAAAAAAAACTAAGAACATTAAGAATTATTAAGCCTTCATAAAATTAAAAACATCAAAATTATTAAACTTTAAAAATAAACAGAGATCAATACAATAAAATTGATTATAAACAGTAAAGATTAAAAACAAAATAAAAAATAAAAAACTAAGAACATTAAGAATTATTAAACTTTATAAATTTTTATACAACTGGTGTCCCCGTTCCACACAACTCCCTTAGTATTGGTATACAATTTATCAAAATAGGCAATAGTAAAAGCTTTACTATCACTCAGAATTTTACGTTTAAATTCTTCCAAAATACGAGTTTTCAACAAACCAGCTGTGATCCTTTTTTTATCGTATAAGGTCACACACCTGGCTTTCCATAGATGTCGCTTAACACTAGACAATAAATAGTTGAACACATATGTATTGAATGTATTGTAATTAGAGTGGTTCAAGATATCTTCAGTGATATGACATTTAAAGAGAGCTCCCATCCACTGCCACTGAAATTTTGCAATAAAACAGTCTGTCACTATATGACTTGAAGTTTCTTCAGCATTGCAGATGGTACATTTATTGTGTTTAATTCGTCTTAACACACCTGGCTTTCCATAGATGTCGCTTAACACTAGACAATAAATAGTTGAACACATATCTTGAACCACTCTAATTACAATACATTCAATACATATCTTCAGTGATATGACATGTAAAGAGAGCTCCCATCCACTGCCACTGAAATTTTGCAATAAAACAGTGTCACTATATGACTTGAAGTTTCTTCAGCATTGCAGATGGTACATTTATTGTGTTTAATTCGTCTTATTTTAAAAAGAAATGCTTTAGTTGCATATGCTCCAACTGCATATCTCCAGTTAGACTCTTGTAATTCGGCTGGGAGAGAAGGATAATGTACTCGTTTCCAGTTGATGTGTGTCAGATCCGGTAAGTTATCATTTTCATATATATGTTGATAGATACTACTAGGTTTTTCCAGTTGATGTGTGTCAGATCCGGTAAATTATCATTTTCATATATATGTTGATAGATACTACTAGGTTTAGTTCTTATACTTAAGTTCGCAATCAAGGGTCCCAGTTTAGGTAAGTATTCTTTCCATATATTTATATAGGCGACACTTTTATTATGCATTATCTTTTGTTCTTTACATATAAGATCTTTCACGGAATTGCCTAAAAAATATCCATAAAAAAATTTAAGAGGATGTGTACTAAATTTCAAAGTATTTATAAGGAGTGACAACTGAACAGAGACAGCGAAACTATAGAGGTCATTGAAGCCCCATCCACCTAGTTGCTTTGGATTTTTCAGTAAGTTTCTAGATTTTATCTCAATTGAACTCTGCCAAAAAAATTTGTAGATCATATTCTCTAATTTCCTTAAAGCTACTTTTGTAAATGATACAGTATACATATAATATATAATTTTGCCAAGAATAACAGACTTAATGATGATAGTACGTTCGGGCGTATATAGCCATATATTTTCAAATTGTGTAATGCTATCTTTCACTTTTGTTGTAATGTTATCTATGTTAATTTTATAGTCATCCACACCATACCATATACCTAAAATCTTAAACTTATTAACAATAGGATACACGCTTTCTATGTCAATGTTTATTAGATTCTTGCTAGCATTATAAACATAGGTTTTATTAAAATTGACTTTTGTACCAGTAAGCTGACAATAATTATTCAAAATTTGTTTAACAATAGTATATGATTCAATGTCAGCTATAAAAAAAATTAATATCATCTGCATGTCCTATAACTTTGATTTGGTCTATACTTTCAGGTAGGTATATAGCTTTATTGTTTTTTTCAGTCTTAATCTTCTCTAACAATAGATTGATATAGATAATAAAGAGAATCATTGCGGATGGACATCCTTGGCGTATACCTTTTCCAATATTAAATTTATCTGTAATAAGTCTATTTATACCAATGTATGAGACAGCTTCGTCAAATAAATTCATATATTTGTTAATCCAATTTCCAGAAAAACCCATTTTGACAAAAATCTTTTTTAAGATTGTATGGCTAACGTTATCGAAGGCCTTAGAAAAATCTATTTGAAATATAGTTAATGGTTTATTCTTGTCTCTATACATTCTAATCATCAATTTAGTTAACATAGTGTTTTCATGTACACTTCTATCACGTAATCCAGCTGATTGAGTGTTTATAAGGTGAAAGAAATTTGGCAAATCTATTAGCATACACACAACTAATTATTTTATAATCTGTTGAGCAAGGTCAAAGGTCGGATATCATTTATGTTGATTTGTATACTTTTAGTTTTGGGAATGAGTACTAGAAGTCCAGAGCCAAAATCGCATCACAATTATATAACGGTGTTAAAATACCAGATAATTTTTCTCTAAAGTGTCGGTAAAATTCAGGATGTATTCCATCTATCCCCACAGCTTTGAGTTCTCAATCCCTTAATCACACGATTTACTTCTTCAGTAACTATTTCCGCCTGTATCGCCTGTATTTCAACATTATCCATTTCTTTAATCGCATCACTAAATAATTCCCAATATTGATAGCATTCTTGATTTTTCTCAAATAATCTAGGTAATCACACGATTTACTTCTTCAGTAACTATTTCCGCCTGTATCGCCTGTATTTCAACATTGTCCATTTCTTTAATCGCATCAATAAATAATTCCCAATATTGATAGCATCCTTGACCTTTCTCAAATAATCTAGAAAAATGTTTGTAGAGGGCTGCCAAGATCAGGTTTCTATTAGTTAAAACTGTTCCATTATCCAAAATTAAACTGTCTATTCTCCAGTTTCCGTATTCTTTTAAAAAAATTTTTCATATCCGTTTGTTTAGGGCATAGTTTTGTAATCTTGTATTCCTCATATTGTAATTTAATATCTTGTTGTAAGTGTTCATTTATAAATTATAAGTCTAATTTGAGTGTCAAATCTATCATTCTGACTTTCTTCTTAAAGATATTGTATAATAATAGGCTTTTCCATTAACATATTTTTTAAAATCATTCCAAGTTTCCCAGGTTATGTTATCTTTAATATTGTCTAACCGTGTCATCATCAGAGATTGAAAATCCTCTATTTCATATACTTTTTTATTAAAATATTTCATTTTACGATAAGTATTGTTAATTAGTGTGTCTATTTCAATTATTATCTCTACAGTTTTATGATCGGTAATATTATAATTCAAATCGTAAACTTGCAGTCTTAAAGTTTTTAAATCTATTTTCAGAAATGTAAATCCTGTCGAGACGTGCTGAAATGCCTCTACCAGACCACGTAAAACCCGGACGCTGGGGATAAACCAATCGGTAAGTATCAGTCAACTGTTTGGCGACAAGCAATTCTTTCAATGTCTCTCTTGTATTGTCATAACTCAAATTCGAACTCTTATCTTTCTCCTCTAAAACATTGTTAAAGTCTCCTACCAATATTATGGTTCGTTCGGTGTTCATGTAAATATTTAATGCCTTAATGTTTTGCGTTCTGCCATATTTGGCGGTGCATACACAGTAATAATTCTAAAGTAATGCCCTTCATGTAGGATATCCACTACAAGTACTCTACCTGCACTATCAGTAAGGAAATTATGTATCCTTGTTTTTAATCATCATAACGACTCCAGTGTGAAATCGGGATGCTAGGGCTCCCAAAACTTGGTACCCTATACACAACTTTCTCAACCTCCGGATAAAGTCAAAACTATCAAAATTAGTGTCTTGTACACAAAGCACATCCATTTCTAGTGTCCTAATCAGATTTGCCATCACTATTTGTTTCCTTAAGTCCTTCAATCAGTTAACATTTAATGTCTGTGTATGTAAAATTCCCATCGTTATGATAGATCTCCTACTAATTTTACTAATTTTCTCTCTGATTTAGATATAAAACTTCTCGTTCTTTTTACTGCCCTTATACTACTAAGCGGCATAAAGTTCTGATCTATCACATCCTTCACTATTCTCTCACTTTCATTTTCCTCTATACCATTAACATCTCTAATTCTACCAATACTATTATTTAATTGATCAATCTTATCATTCAATACATCAATTTCCGTTAGTGTTAACACACAATTCTACCAATACTATTATTTAATTGATCAATCTTATCATTCAATACATCAATTTCCGTTACAGTGTTAACACACACTGTTTCACCATTTCTCTTAACACTAATCGTCTCTGTCTCTAATCTTTTCCTGGCTATTTCTTATCTCTTTCACTCTCTCTTGATCTTTACCATTACTTTCGCATTCTCGTGTTATTTCTTTAGCACTATTAATCCTATCTCTGATTGTATTAACATTTTCCTTGTCAGTCGGGCAACTAGTATGGATATGACCTTTGGCTGAACACTTAAAGCATCTGATATTGGGGCAGTCGCGGAGAAAATGACCGGTTTGTTTGCATTTAAAGCATACTATTTCAATACCTTTATAATAAACTAAGATATTATGACCTCTTATTTTAAGAAAGTTTGGTATTTTTTTGTCCATTTGAATCGCAATTCGCCTAGTTCCAGTTTTGACCATTTCGATGTACAAAGCTCTCTATAATTCACGATTTTTCCGTATTGCCTTACTACTTGCTTAACATCAAAGTCCGGTATTTCGATGGGTACATCGTAACAATAACATCTTTCCCTTTTCCAAAATTAACACCCTCTAAACTTTCTCCTAACACTTCATCTAAACCTTTCATTAACATTCTAATGTCTACCTTTTCTACTTCAAATATTACAGATCTATCGCGTGGAGCTCTATTATTTATATAATATATTATATAAATAATATTATGTGAATATTATTTTTAAATGATACAGTATACATATAATATATAATTTTGCCAAGAATAACAGACTTAATGATAATAGTACGTTCGGGCGTATATAGCCATATGTTTTCAAATTGTGTAATGCTATCTTTCACTTTTTTTTGTAATGTTATCTATGTTAATTTTATAGTCATCCACACCATACCATATACCTAAAATCTTAAACTTATCAACAATAGGATACACGCTTTCTATGTCAGTTTATTAGATTCTTGCTAGCATTATAAACATAGGTTTTATTAAAATTGACTTTTGTACCAGTAAGCTGACAATAATTATTCAAAATTTGTTTAACAATAGTATATGATTCAATGTCAGCTATAAAAAAAAATTAATATCATCTGCATGTCCTATAAATTTGATTTGGTCTATACTTTCAGGTAGGTATATAGCTTTAATGTTTTTTTCAGTCTTAATCTTCTCTAACAATAGATTTATATAGATAATGAAGAGAATCATTGCGGATGGACATCCTTGGCGTATACCTTTTCCAATATTAAATTTATCTGTAATAAGTCTATTTACACCAATGTATGAGACAGCTTCGTCAAATAAATTCAAATATTTGTTAATCCAATTTCCAGAAAAACCCATTTTGACAAAAATCTTCTTTCAGATTGTATGGCTAACGTTATCTTAGAAAAATCTATTTGAAATATAGTTAATGGTTTATTCTTGTCTCTATACATTCTAATCATCAATTTAGTTAACATAGTGTTTTCATGTACACTTCTATCACGTAATCCAGCTGATTGAGTGTTTATAAGGTGAAAGAAATTTGGCAAATCTATTAGCATACACACAACTAATTATTTTATAATCTGTTGAGCAAGGTCAAAGGTCGGATATCATTTATGTTGATTTGTATACTTTTAGTTTTGGGAATGAGTACTAGAAGTCCAGAGCCAAAATCGCATCACAATTATATAACGGTGTTAAAATACCAGATAATTTTTCTCTAAAGTGTCGGTAAAATTCAGGATGTATTCCATCTATCCCCACAGCTTTATGAGTTCTCAATCCCTTAATCACACTATTTACTTCTTCAGTAACTATTTCCGCCTGTATCGCCTGTATTTCAACATTATCCATTTCTTTAATCGCATCACTAAATAATTCCCAATATTGATAGCATTCTTGATTTTTCTCAAATAATCTAGGAAAATGTTTGTAGAGGGCTGCCAAGATCAGGTTTCTATTAGTTAAAACTGTTTCATTATCCAAAATTAAACTGTCTGTAATCAGTCTATTCTCCAGTTTCCGTATTCTTTTAAAAAAATTTTTCATATCCGTTTGTTTAGGGCATAGTTTTGTAATCTTGTATTCCTCATATTGTAATTTAATATCTTGTTGTAAGTGTTCATTTATAAATTATAAGTCTAATTTGAGTGTCAAATCTATCATTCTGACTTTCTTCTTAAAGATATTGTATAATAATAGGCTTTACCATTAACATATTTTTTAAAATCATTCCAAGTTTCCCAGGTTATGTTATCTTTAATATTGTCTAACCGTGTCATCATCAGAGATTGAAAATCCTCTATTTCATATACTTTTTTATTAAAATATTTCATTTTACGATAAGTATTGTTAGTGTATCTATTTCAATTATTATCTCTACAGTTTTATGATCGGTAATATTATAATTCAAATCGTAAACTTGCAGTCTTAAAGTTTTTAAATCTATTTTCAGAAATGTAAATCCTGTCGAGACGTGCTGAAATGCCTCTACCAGACCACGTAAAACCCGGACGCTGGGGATAAACCAATCGGTAAGTATCAGTCAACTGTTTGGCGACAAGCAATTCTTTCAATGTCTCTCTTGTATTGTCATAACTCAAAATCGAACTCTTATCTTTCTCCTCTAAAACATTGTTAAAGTCTCCTACCAATATTATGGTTCGTTCGGTGTTCATGTAAATATTTAATGCCTTAATGTTTTGCGTTCTGCCATATTTGGCGGTGCATACACAGTAATAATTCTAAAGTAATGCCCTTCATGTAGGATATCCACTACAAGTACTCTACCTGCACTATCAGTAAGGAAATTATGTATCCTTGTTTTTAATCATCATAACGACTCCAGTGTGAAATCGGGATGCTAGGGCTCCCAAAACTTGGTACCCTATACACAACTTTCTCAACCTCCGGATAAAGTCAAAACTATCAAAATTAGTGTCTTGTACACAAAGCACATCCATTTCTAGTGTCCTAATCAGATTTGCCATCACTATTTGTTTCCTTAAGTCCTTCAATCAGTTAACATTTAATGTCTGTGTATGTAAAATTCCCATCGTTATGATAGATCTCCTACTAATTTTACTAATTTTCTCTCTGATTTAGATATAAAACTTCTCGTTCTTTTTACTGCCCTTATACTACTAAGCGGCATAAAGTTCTGATCTATTTTCACATCCTTCACTATTCTCTCACTTTCATTTTCCTCTATACCATTAACATCTCTAATTCTACCAATACTATTATTTAATTGATCAATCTTATCATTCAATACATCAATTTCCGTTAGTGTTAACACACAGTTTCACCATTTCTCTTAACACTAATCGTCTCTGTCTCTAATCTTTTCCTGGCTATTTCTTATCTCTTTCACTCTCTCTTGATCTTTACCATTACTTTCGCATTCTCGTGTTATTTCTTTAGCACTATTAATCCTATCTCTGATTGTATTAACATTTTCCTTGTCAGTCGGGCAACTAGTATGGATATGACCTTTGGCTGAACACTTAAAGCATCTGATATTGGGGCAGTCGCGGAGAAAATGACCGGTTTGTTTGCATTTAAAGCATACTATTTCAATACCTTTATAATAAACTAAGATATTATGACCTCTTATTTTAAGAAAGTTTGGTATTTTTTTGTCCATTTGAATCGCAATTCGCCTAGTTCCAGTTTTGACCATTACGATGTACAAAGCTCTCTATAATTCACGATTTTTCCGTATTGCCTTACTACTTGCTTAACATCAAAGTCCGGTATTTCGATGGGTACATCGTAACAATAACCTCTTTCCCTTTTCCAAAATTAACACCCTCTAAACTTTCTCCTAACACTTCATCTAAACCTTTCATTAACATTCTAATGTCTACCTTTTCTACTTCAAATATTACAGATCTATCGCGTGGAGCTCTATTATTTATATAATATATTATATAAATAATAGAGCTCCACGCGATAGATCTGTAATATTTGAAGTAGAAAAGGTAGACATTAGAATGTTAATGAAAGGTTTAGATGAAGTGTTAGGAGAAAGTTTAGA
>AYEL01079872.1:0-19766 GCA_000484575.1 Olivierus martensii | reverse complement strand
TAATGATACCCATACACACATCAGGCAACCCTGCTTGACACTGCCTGCTAGCTGAGTGACTCAGGCCAAGTTGCTATCATTTCATTCATCCAAGCTACTGGACAACTAGAAAATGATGAACAGTACCAACAAACCATTTATTCTCTCCAAGATCAACATACAACCTCACCATGAAGAAAAGAACTTCTTCACCAACTGTCTGAATTCATCTTTACATCTGTTCACATCAATGTAACTATCTTGTATGGAACACATTCTCAAAACATTTGTATGTTCACATCTTTCCTTCTGTTTCTACCATTGTATATAGTAATTAATTAGACTGTCATTTAGCTATAATTTACTTACTATTAATTTTTTGCAAAATTGCATAATGTCTCCCTCAGTGTAAATAGTTATTGAATTCATATAATCTCCATCACGAACTCTTGATTGTAACAACATCCATCTGTAATCTTATCTTGTAACCATTGTAAATCTTAACTGCATCAATGTTTATATCACTGTAACCAAACATTATTAATAAAGTTTCAGATGCGGGACACCATCAGACCCCGAAAATGGTTGCTCCCCTCTCTTTTCCTCTAGTGACTTACCACACTTCCTTCTGATAAGACCCTTCCATTTATTCTAAACTGTTCCCTAAACCTTCTCACTTCAACTTCATCCTTCCAATGGTTAAACCTCCAAGTAAGCCCATCTATTCCTATTTCACCACATGTATCATTTCACTCACATTAGCAGAACTGTAATCATATATTTATTAGTATTTATCCTTTTTTCTTTATGCGTTTGTATTTCTTTTAATTTCAAAAATTCGATATTACATCTAAGAGGAAGAATGAAGATGATAAAGCAGCAAAAAAGACACAAAGTTTTGACATTATCTCAGAAAACTGAAATTTTAGATAAGTTGAAAAATGGTACACCTGTTTCATAGCTTGCAAGAGAACAAGCTATAAACAAATCAAGCATAAGAATACTTTATGAGAAACATTGAAAAATTCTGCACTGCTTACTGCAAAAAACTTTTAAAGAGTTGTGAGAAACATTGAAAAATTCTGCACTGCTTACTGCAAAAAACTTTTAAAGAGTTGCATCAGTCATTATTGCAAGCAAACATCACCAGCTTCTTAAAAAAATAATTGTATCATATACCTACTTATTAAGCAGTAATAAAAATCCTTTCAATTAATATTTGTTTCATTTTCTCCTTTTAAATACAATATTTAGGTTTGTTTAAATTATATATACTTTCTTAATTTGAACTATACCTAACAAATTTTTTTCCATAGAAAGTTAACTTTGCAAAACACGATTTTGCCGAACGTGCTAGGGTTAACTGTATAATAAAAGTCATTATATTCAAAAAGCCAAATCTAATTTGAAAATAGAATGCACATCATCATATTAATATATTCAAATCTAGGTTATTTAATAATTTACTAAATCTTCTATGTTATTTGAGTTTTTGATTATCCAAGGTATCTTTGATCCACATTACTTTGAATAATCAAAACTCTACTGTAATTAATTTCCAATTTTTTAAATAAAATATAAAATAACTTAAAATAACTTTTACCTGAAATTCTAAAACTAATTTCTTTTTTATCCAATCAGTTACTGGAGAAAGAGTAACTTTCCGTTCTCCAAATTTTGGACGAGCAGATATAGATAACTGGGGATTATTCCGAAATCCATACCTTCAAAAATATTTTCATTTTAAGTAAAAACATGTTTATTAAAAAATAAATAAAATTCAAATTTATAGAAACAAAACAAAACTAATAATTGAGAAAATTATTCAATTTAAAAATAAAATTAATGATTAATAGATATTAATGTTAAAACATTTGTTTTTGAATTAGTTATGAGAAGCAATTCATCATTAAAAGCTTATTTAAATTAAATAATTTATAAAATTATATTTCTTAATTTTACATATTATTTTGATACTTGTTCATTTAATTTACATGATATTATATGCCTTAACTTTCCATTATAAACTTTTCATTTTATGATTTTTAATACTGTTTCAATATACAAACATATGGAATTGTTATAAATGTGTGGAACCCGAGGAAAATATTGAAAAGGCTTTTTGGCCTACTTGCGGTGTGTGGCGCAGATAAGGATGGATAATGAGTGCTTGAAGGAATGATACAGAGACTACAGTTTAAATAACCAATAACTTCCTTTAATTGAGAGAGATTCTGTACAACATAGAATAACCCGACAATCAGTTCGGAAGATAAATACCTGGAGTCATAAGTATGATTTGGTAATCAGTCTCTTCGACAAAGGAGGAAACACTGTCTGATGTGTCCTTTCTTCCCTGTTGGAACTTCCAATATTGGGAAAGGAGCACAACATGGGTTGCTTGATGAAACTATTAATGCTGATTTTATGTCGTACTCAGTTATTAGTCGAGTGTGGGGAGCTGACTCACAGATGTGGAGTGCTTCTAAGACGTCGGAGATTGAATCCTGGTATCATAAAGACTACCGAACACGTCCATATTGTTCTAGATCTTACGAGCAACTCCTCAAATATTCCTTTTCTTAATCTGTTCATTTCCTGGATCACCTCTGACCTTTTGGTTTTACCTGCCTTTTCCCGGGGAAAGATTATGTCATGTTTTCTCCCCTTTTGTTTTTCTGCTGTGTCTTGTGAGACACCACATGTAACGCGATTCCTTATTTGACTATATATCTTCCGTTGTGTATTATTCTTTCTCTATGTTGTGGAGACAAGGTTCTCCACAACATAGAGAAAGAATAAAACGATATGTTTATCGCCTGCTTTACTCCGAAGGTGCTACTTCATTCAAATTTCTTTCGTAAATTATGATGAGGTGGAGAGTGACACCTTACAGTCGACCTGAATTCTGGATCTCCACAAATGCTATGCTCTTTAAAATGATTTATGCTGTAAAACTAATCTTGTACTATTAATGAAATGCTAATGTTAAAATAAGCATAATCTCTAATGAACAAGAAAACTTCATAGAATTACATAAATTGGGAAAATACACCACAATACTGATGGAAAACAGTTTTATTAAAATATATACATATCTTAGCCATGTTTTTAGTAAACTTTGAAACATTTTGAATGCTGAAATCAATTCAAGGAAACAAAATGAGACTTAAAGAATTGATAATGATTATATAGGAACTATTTAATAACTGTATTAGAAATTAATCTATCACAAATGCTCTTTATAAGGCAAAATTTTAGAGTTTCTTAGTGAAGAATAAGCTTCTTATTGATTGATTCTCTTAGGAGGAGATGAAATATAATCACTGATTCCATAAAAGCTTTTTGAAATTCCTAACAGGAACACTAAGCATCAGAGTGTATGAAGTAGACAAAAACTATGAATCCTGGTCTTATATCTGACGATTCTCTAAGGACAATAGAGAGATTACTTTTTGCATTCACTGTTGAGTGATATTCTGGAATACTGATGAAGAAATATTGATGAAGAAATGAATCAATGTTCTTAGTAATATTGATGAAGAAATGAAGGTAGCTTTATCACATATTAGACCTGATATTGTTCAAATCTGCAAAAGACAATTAACTCAGGCATCATTAAACTTGATTTAAAAATGTCCATTTTTCTAAAAGAGTTACTTACAGTTCTTAAGAATATATGTTTTATGGGTTTTCTGGCCCGGAAACAGAAATTCGAAAAAGGCAAAACAACAGGCATTTGGCCTACTATAGTGTACAAATGATGCACAGGTAAGGATGGCTGGAAGAGGCAGTTCAGCAAGTTCAGAAAGAGAACAGCATTAAATATAAATTCAACAGCAGCTTTGTTCTTTGTTAAAGAGAGATTTCTATGTACAAATATTAATTCCCGACAAGCAAAGACAGAGAGATACCTTAAATTTTCATAAATGAGGAGCACAAATGAAGAGAATTCACTTCCGGTCTTCCACCCTTTTAACACAGTCTTTAATCTCTTTTTAAATAGTCTTTAGTCCAAGATTATTGACGACGATGTAAACAACAGTCGGAATACTAAAAGAGGGCTTCTATCAGACCTCTCTCTCAAACATCTTTTCCTAATATTCCAAGAATATGTATGAAGTAAAGCACAAACAGGAGAATGGACGAAGCTAGCAACAACAAGACAAGACAAAGCCAACTTAGAACCAAAAGCCTCGATCTTATTTGTCCCTCCTCTTTTATATATACAACTCCTTTCTCACCTTTCCCGGGGACGCTTCTATCTTACATAACTTCCAGATGGCTCAGGTGTCAAGTCTCAGACTTTGCATTGACACCTGAATACATCAACTACAATTTATTACCTCAAAAAAAACAACAACGATATCTATTACATCCTGTTATTAAAATGCATCATTAATTTCACATTCTTCAACTTGTCTCCACGACAAGGGGGGTTTCCGATCCCCACAAGTTTTTTAATTTATGTTTTTATTGTTATTTAATGTGTAATATATAATTTTTAGTAAAATACATGTTTGTGCATATTTTTGTTGTTTGTTTTATGATCTTAACGATATATTGTTCCATAAATTTTCTTTACAATTAAAAGTATTCCGTGACTTCGAAAAGGTTAAGAACCATTGGTATATAATAACTATTATTATTGCATAATTGTGATAAGAATTTGTAAATGTTATGCTATAACTTAAAATGATATTTCAATATATTAATTTAATTTGTAATTGTATAATTATCAATTAAAGGATTTCAATCTACTTTTTTTTATAAAACTATTTTAAAATCTATTAATAAGTAAATAAAAAAAAAATAGCTGCAGGATTTAGATGCTAAAAAAGTGTAAATAATTTGAATATTCTTAACACTTTTATACAAATTTTGAAATATATGTGAAAACAAATACAAAATAGTTTTCAGAAATAAAATTATCTAATAGATGAATTCTAATGATAAATAAAGAAGGAAATAATTTGTTGATTAAATATACATTATGGGTAGTTTCTGACTTTATACAAGTAAATTGCTCATAAAGTAAGAACTCGTAAACTAAGAATCAATTTCTCATAGAAATAATGTTAAAATCTTAAGTTCCATTCTAGGCAATGCAATTTCACAATAAAATTAAGTAAAGGCCAACAAAATCAATAGCTTATGATTAATGATTTATCTATCAAAAGAATGAATATACAGGGTGCGCCAGCTAAATCCGGACAAATTTCAAATTGAATTTCCCGCCATATTTGACGTCAGCGCTACGATGCTGCTGACATTTTAGTAAGCCAGACAGACGATGCGTTTGGGGATAACTACAAAATAGCTGATCAGTTAAGATCGAGTGTAGAATATAATCGGAAAGCAGCGATAATCGAAGGCCTTCGCGCTGGACGTTCACCTTCCGAAATAATTCGGTTCTTTAACTATCCAAGATCGAGAGTTTATGATGTTGCTGCTAGATATGCGGCTTCAGAGAAGTCTGAAGAAGGTTCTGCCAACCCGGCAAGAAAGAGCCATTCCAGGGGAAGATCGTCAAGGACACCGGAAGTTGTCCAAAGAGCTCAAGAGCTCATCTCAGAGGATCCAGGGCAATCTCTCAGGCAGTTGGCAAAAACATTGGGTGTGAGAGAGACCACAATGCGTCGAATTGCGGAAGCGGACCTACGGTACAAGTCCTACGTCATAAAAGTACGACAGATGCTGTCTGATGCCGCTAAAACAAAGAGCGCAACTTGCTTCTGTGTTCAATGAAGAATGAAGCTGCAGGACGCATCAGATTTTTTTCTGATGAGAAAATTTTTACTGTTGATGCCAAAGTAAACCAGAGAAATGACCGTTGGCTTGCCTATGACCTTGAAGATGTCCCCGTAATAGCTAGGACGAAGTTTCCGGCCAGTGTTCACGTCCTAGCTGTTGTTTCCGGTGAAGGTGACGTCATGCCGCCGCACGTCTTTGGAAAGGGGGAAACCGTAACAAAAAAGATTTACTTGCATGTTCTTACAACAATAGTGAAACCTTGGATGGAAACTGTGACTTCTGGGAGACCCTACATCTTCCAGCAGGACGGCACGCCTGCGCACATCAGTCATTTAGTACAAAACTGGTTGTCAGACAACATGGATACGTTTTGGTCTAAAGAATTCTGCCTCCTAACAGTCCAGATTTGAATCCTTTGGACTACTACGTATGGAGCGTTGTTGAAAGGGTCTCTAATAGGTCGAGACATCCTAATGTGGCATCTCTCCAGGCCGCTATTGAGGCAGCGTTTTCAAACTTGGACAAGCAGGCATTGCGCAGGGCATGTCATCGTTTCCGGTCGAGGATCGAGGCAGTAATTGAGGCAGAAGGGAATTACATCGAGTAATTTTAATCTAAAGGGATCCAAAATTAATGTGCAAATGATAATTTTGATAATTTTATTCTTTTTGTTAAATAAAATTTTGTTTAATTAAATTGTTTATTTTGTCCGGATTTAGCTGGCACACCCTGTATAGTCTTTAAAATCAAATAAATTATAATAATAAAGAAATTATTTGTCATATAAATATTAAAGAATATTCATTTTTCATTATTATTACAAATAATTAGAATAGCTTTCAGATGAATTAAAACATTAGGCATAATCCAGAAATGGAAATTTATTTATTTAATATGTCAGTAAAAGTAGAGGGCACACTATTTATGCTTTTCAGCTGCCATTTTGATTTTTCCTGATTTCATACAACAGAGTTTTTGCTACAAACTCAGTGGTGATATCTGTTACAAAAAACATGCAGTCATATGGCATTGTATAGCTACATATGTAGTTTGAAATGTCTTTTTATAAATGCTTAGCATTTATTTGTTGCAATTAAGGTTCATATTTTCAATTTTTTGATAATTCATATTTTAAAAAAACTTGCAAATACAGCTCTTAAACACAGCTTGCTCTTAAACTGAGAAGTACCTATATTTTAAAATTTTAAATTACCAGGTAACTTCTCAATAGTTTTTTATCTCATTCATATATTTTTCACATAAAAATATATGAATGATATAAAAAAAATTATTTTCAGAAAACAGTCAAATTAAAAGATTATTACACTGTTGTAATGTATAAAGATAATAAAATATAAACAAATTATTTGTTATTTAAAGATTCAGAAGCTTCCTGACTTTGGTAAATTTGATTTTATCTAAAATATTGACAAAAATATTTTAAAAATCATATCCATAATTTAGCATGCAATATAGTATTACAATTTTAAACAGCAATTTAATCATGATAATTGTATCATAACTGTTATTACAATTTTATTGCAATAACAGTTATGATACAATTATCATGATTAGTTAGTCTCAACAGTAAAATTTTTAACAAAGTTTATCATCTACTAGAGAACTGCCTGGAATCCAAATGTTAAGGTTCAATATTTTCAACAGCACTAACCAGCAGTCAAGAAACAACAAGTTTTATTAGTTTAACATAGTAAACATAAAAACGTTTTCGGTATATTTCTTTATACCATCCTCAGTTACATGCGTTTTAGAATACAAGAGTTTTTTCAAACAAACATTCCAAAATAGAACGTCATTACAGATTTGAAAAATCAATAAAGCCTAAGAGCATTTCAAGAAAAATACAGTATCGCAAATATTTTCTTGAAATGCTCTTAGGCTTTATTGATTTTTCAAATCTGTAATGACGTTCTATTTTGGAATGTTTGTTTAAAAAACTCTTGTATTCTGAAACGCATGTAACTGAGGATGGTATAAAGAAATATACCGAAAACGTTTTTATGTTTACTATGTTAAAGTAATAAAACTTGTTGTTTCTTGACTGCTGGTTAGTGCTGTTGAAAATATTGAACCTTAAAGTAAAATTTTTTATAGTAATTAATGTAAACTATAATAATCATATAAATCCAAATATACTAGCCAAAATCTAGCCCTTGAATTACAATGGAATAATTTAATGATTAGAAATAATTTGAACTAAAGTTAGCGCCATCTCGTAATTATAATAATAATTAATTTTACTAAATCTATGAGTGGCGCCATCTATTAATTAATAATTGAACTCGAATTTTTAATTAATTTATCTGAAGAAAAAATCTGCCTCAGCCCGGGATCGAACTGGGGACCTTTGGGCTAACGTCCCAACGTCCTAACCGCTAGACCACCGAGGCCAACGAGCAGATTGATTCTTCAGACAGTTATATTAATATAGAAAGACAATGATACCTTTTAGATCGCGGGCCGAGGCAGATTTTTTCTTCAGATAAATTAATTAAAAATTCGAGTTCAATTATTAATTAATAGATGGCGCCACTCGTAGATTTAGTAAAATTAATTATTATTATAATTACGAGATGGTGCTAACTTTAGTTCAAATTATTTCTAATCATTAAATTATTCCGTTGTAATTCAAGGGCTAGATTTTGGCTAGTATATTTGGATTTATTTGATTAAGTTCCCTTGATGCTTATATTATAATAATCATCTTAACATAATGTAAATTGAAAATCTGCATCAGAGTATAACAGTTTTGCTATATCTTCTTGTTTTGCCAATAGAACATATACATGTAGAATTTATTTTTTTTTTTTAATTTTACAAAAATATATATATAATAGTTCTACTTATATAATGTTGACAAGAATATAAGTCAGACAGCTCCTTTATTATGAGACTCTATTAGATATAATAAAGCTAATAGCTATAAAAAACTTACCATAGTCTGTCAGTTGGAAGAGGAGGAATGTTAATTGCTAAAGTACCTATAAGACCATGGATTTCCACAGTAAGAAACAATGGTGTATTAGATACTTCTTCCATAGCTCTTTTTACAAATTTGTTTTCAGTTGCTTGTTGGAAACATCGTGATTGTGCAAGTTTGTCTACCCAACGCAATAGTTTTTTACTTGTACTACTTCCTGAGGTAGCAATAAGTTGGGATGATGGTGATGAACTACAATAAAAGTCATATTATATAAGATATTTAGATTTAATTTATAATGAATTTCAAATTTTTTTTATAAATCTGTGTACATATATAAAACCAATATTTAATTAAAGTCTATGAACTTAAATACAATTGTAATGAATTTTCAAAATGATTGTTATTCCTTTTAAGATATCAAATAAAATTTATTATTCTATATATTGTATATTTAATAATCATAAACTATCAAGTTCTGCTATCTATAAGAAATACAAGGATTTCATAAAGCACTTTAAGCATTTGTGAATTCCTTGTAACTGTATATTTTAAAAAAATTAATATTACTTTCACATTAAAAACAATTTCGACTTTTTCTTTGTTTACTTATAAGTATGATATGGAAGAGTTTGTGTTATTTATCTAGCATATAATTTATGACATATTTTGGAAAATATTGCTGAAAAATGAATTAAAACCTCTAATAATTTTAGAATAAAATTATATACAGTGGTACCTCTGTATAAGTCTGCTTTAGAATAAGTCCAATTTAGAATACTTCCTGTTTGGAGGCAAAAAAATTTTGCCTGGAATACAACAGATTCGCGTGCTAGAACTTGTATGTCTGATGTGTGTTCTTTTAAAGAACACATTCCTTATATAAAACTTGCAGAGAATTCATTTCAACTAATTTCCAACGAATCCAAACAAGTCATTATTAATTCCCAAAACATCCTGAGGAGTAGGCAGAATCAAGTTCTTTGAATAGAATTTTTTGTAAAAGTCAAATGTAATGAGCCTCATCAAGGTTCAAGTAGAGAAAAGAGACAGAACATAAAAATAAAAAAAAATGTGAGGCTCAACAGCCAGTAGACCCAAGGATGATACTGACAGGCATTGGCCTAAAATGCAGTATAAAAGCACATGTGTAAGGACAGGTAATGAGGATCAAGCAAATCGATCAAGACTATATTTAACTAAAACAACTTCCTTTTATTAAAAAGAGAGATTACCAACACTAAAAGCATGACATTTATCGTTAAAGGAGCGATATACCTGTTTTGTTCTCTAACAATCTTACTTTGGAAATACACCCAAATGAGAAATTCTCCAACAATTAGAGCACTGAGATTTTCTTTTGCATAAGTCTTTACTTCTTAAATTTTATAGTCTTTAGTCCCAAACACACACAAAAATTCTTTGTGAGACGATCGATAATTTGGAGGAGAAGAATGTTGGTTTCAGTTGAGTAAGTTGTTTCACTTCCGACTGAGCGTGAGAACTGCTAAACCAGTCGGATGGTGAGTTGGTTTCGTTGAGAATTATTCAAATGATGAACGGAGAAAAGACAATGAGTCGAGAGCGTCGGAGGACAGGGAAACTAGGTCCTCGTTATTGGAGAATGAAAATATCTTCTGATCGGCAGGTTTGGTCAACTGTAGAACTCAGTGAGAAGTCCACAGGCCGTAGGACTCGCAAACTAGGATGTCGTGAATAAGTCCGGCTGTTGTGGAATTGGACTGGATCAAGGGCAGTGTCTGCTCTTAAACAGGGTGATAATAATGTAACCTTTTCTCTCACCTTTCTCCCAGAGAGAGACAGGATGTTTTCAGCTTAACAACTTCAACGTGCCAGGTGTCAGTTTCTCCCATTTTCGACTTGACACCTGTATGTAAACATAGCTCACGATTTATTATTATTGAATTTATTATCTGTATGTAACATATCTCGCGTTTTATTATTATTATTGAAATACGACACGGTGCGTCACTGCCTTTCACCATGTTTATTTTCACAGTGTGTCACTATCCTGTTTGTTAAATTCTTTTCTACATCTCGTTTCTCATGTTTTGTCTTAATCACGACTTAATTATTTCTTAATTACATCCAGATTGCCGATCCCCACAAAAAACACCAGAATTTCAGATTCCTAAAGTTTTATTGGAAGCACTTTCCTTCCAAGCAATAACATCTCCTCCTCCTCCCTTCTCAGAGCCTCCTAGCCTCCTAGTAAGTACTCAACTTTTCTCAGCAATGTAGTGAGGTTAAATTTTCATTTCTTTCAATTACTGTAATTGCTTTTGTATTTATATATTTTAGTATTAAGCAATGTTTAAATTATTTTATACAACCCCATCAATGTATAATATGCCAATAACAATAGGATATTTTTCATGGGATCAGATTAATCATTTTCCCTTTATTTCTTATGGGAAAAATTCGTTTGGTATATATCTTGTTTGGTATAAGTCCAAAAATCTGGAACGGATTAAGGATGTATACCGAAGTACCACTGTATATCCATATTCAATAGAGAAATCATATCGGAAAGATATAAATCTTAAATAGTCTCTTGTGGAGAATATTATGATTTACGTGTTTGAAATATTACATTCAATATCATCAAATATTTAAAATCATCATTATATAAAAACAGATATCTATTTATATCTGAAAATGCTTGTTCGAAAATTTTCTCCAAAATTTGCTGGCATTAGTTTATTATTACTGAAACATAATCATAACAACAAAATGTGCCAATTATTGAAACATTTTAAAAAATTCTTTAAAACAAAGTTTTCACACTGAATAAAATGTTATTTAATTAATTAATTATAACTAGTTAATTAGCAGGAATTATTATACTCACAGATAAATTGTTTTAATAAAATTCAATGGCTAGTTATGCGAAGTCGTAGAGTAGAACGAATGTCAATACTATGTACTTATCAGCTAAGCCTAACGGTTAGCAACTCTGCAAATTCCTCAGTTCTGCCTGAGCTCAGGTCTTTTCTAAGTTCTAACTTAAATATAATTCTAACTTCAAACAAACAAAAAAAAAATCTAGCAACTATAAACATAAACTGGCAAAAACGAAACAAAACGATGTTAGAAACTTACACTAATAATTGGAATAAATTCTCAAACAAGTTAGATAATAAGAAAATATAAATTTATTAGACTCCAAACACTTACAAAAGTGTTAATTAAAGCTTTATTTAAACGAAATAATACACGTAACAAGTTCAAAGTTATCAGTTTACAGAGTAATTCATTCATGTCATTATCTTTACAATTAATTTATATATCGAACAAAAATACCGATACGGATCATTCTTATTTTCACATATAAGTTCAGTGGTAAGTATTATGTAAATAAGAGGACACCATTAACCGGGATAGCTCTTCCAGATACGGGTTCCGATTCCGTATCACGCGATTGCCAGCTATGACAGAGAGCGTGGAAGTAAGTTAACTTTTAAACTAAAATATAATACGTTAGTATATAGGAAAATAACAATAAATAAATAATAGAGTGCATAATAAAATAAAAATAGGATCGGTCCAAGTTAACTTCCTCACAGTTATAATTAATTAATTAATTAAATAAATTAAAGCAAGCAGTGAATGAACATTTAGAAAGAATAAAATGTTATAATCAAATAAACATAACAGACAACTTCCTATAATTGACAATATTGTGCATTAGAAGCATATTATCAGTTTTGTACTGTAATTTTTTTTTAAATTATTTTAATTTATGGACAATTTTATTCAATAGTATATTATAGTATTGTAATTTTATAAACTACTGAAAATACTGATTATTACTTTTAAATAAATTTAATTTACTTTAATATTTTTTTAATGAATTAAAATGTTATATATATAAAAAATAAGAATTCAGTTATATTTATTAGGAGTTATACAATACAATTTGTAATCTTCATTCTAAGTATATTCAATTTGCAAAAATATTGTATAATTTGAAATAATGTAAAATGAGTTGATAATTTTGTATATAAATACATAAAGTAATTAATAAAAAAGTTTTAAAGATACCTACATTAAGTTTCCATGTTCACTCATTTCAGATGAATAAAGTTCATCATCACTAGAAGATTCAGCACTATCTTCTTCTTCACTGTTCAACATGTAAGATCTACTGTTGGAATTAAAATATTTTTAGAAAATTTTTGTTTTCTTAATTTATAAATTGAATTTAAATCATTCAATATATTCTAGTAAAAATATATAAAAAAAATGTAAGCAAAAATAATGAAATATTTTATATCATATCTTTTATTATGTAATATTAAGATTCACATCATCACACAATAATTTAAAACTGACTAAACATTATTATGTGTATATACACACGCACCATAAGCAATTCATATTTTTATTATTATTATTCAGAAGTTCCCTAATTTATGTAAGAATTTATATCTAGAAGTATTGTGCAAGTTAACATTACTATCAATTGTAAAGTCATGTGTGTAATAACTAAAATATAATATAAATTATGTGAATGTAATGTCTATTATAATAAAGAAATGTATATCATTCTGCTATACAGCTGATTAGATATATATATACATCATGATATTGTTATGCTTAATTTTACCATAATAAATGCATAATAATTTGCATAAATTACATCATTCATGTCATATCAGATTTTATATAATAATTGACTATTATGTAAAATATAAAATTATATAATTGAGTAATGAGTTGATTTAAAAAAATATTTTTTTACATCAAAATTTTTTATATAAATAAATTTGCATAAGTCAAGAAATTCCTGAATTTTTTAATAATTAACTATATATATTTTATGCAAAGAATTATTTTATATTTTACATACAGAGTTAATGATCTCTCTCAATTACAACTTGTAATTTTCTAAGTGTTCTTTTAATTCAATATATATTTAGAAAATATTAAATTAAAAAATTACATTACTTTTATAACTTATGTAAAAAAAAATTTTTAATTAGTCTATTATTTAGAATTTATTTTCAAGAAATAAAAATATATACTTAATAATTTATAATTTTAAAACAATTTTAACCAAATCAATAATATGTTTACCTTGACTTTTCATTTAAACATCTATCAGCCATTAAACCTACTTCATCCATTTCAACACTCTGATTTTTTTTCAATCGAAGTAAATTTAATTTTGTTTCTAAAGTCATTTCAAAAGATCCATTATAAGTTATATCTAGATCCACCCATACACCTTTATCATCCATAACTGGATCAGATGCTCTTTGAATTTGAGGAATTGCTTTACCTAAATTAATGTCAGTTAATTTTAATTCTTGTATAAAATAAGGAACCTGTAATAAGAAAAATTTTTAATTAATTTTGTTATAAAATTAAAAACAAATAAAATTAAAATAACTATTCTTAAATAAGATATTTAAATTATCTAAAATACCTAATTGTATAGTTCTACTTTCTTGAGAATCAATTATTATATACAAAAACTTGACAAGAATTTACATAAAGCATAACAACATTTATTCATCCTTAGTCAGATGTTTTATTCATACAGCATTTAAATTATAAATTCTTTTCTAGTCTTATATTATAAAAAATAATCAAAAAATTATATTTGCAAACATTTTGAAGCTTAAAAAAATCCTTTCAACATCATTGCTGTTTTTATGCAATTGCATCATATTCAGTATCACTGCTACTTTTACTTAATTATCTATTATTAAGATTCACCAAAGTATTTATTTATTCTATCAATGACAAAAATGCTAAATTATTGAATAATATATACAAGACTGATGGTTTCAGCAGTAGTTTGTGGAAATGTGGATGTCAGAATTATTGCTTTCACTTCAAAACATATTACATTTTTAAGTACCACATATATAGTCTGTCATTGCAGATTGAAATGATTTATAAATCTATTTGATAGATAGTTAATAGGACTGCTATCAGTATCTGGATTTGCATGTACTAATATGCAAATAACATTGAAATTTGATAAATATTTAAACATTGCTCCAAGATAATCAAATTTTGTATGACATTTTTTGATTAAAATTTTATTCTTCTATAATTAATTTCATTAAAGAAATCCTATATCTATATATCTAACAAGTTTAACTATTGTAGTTTATTAATTTCTTAAATCATATTATAATTACAGGAGTCTCTCACTTTACATGATTAATTGATTCCACAAAATAATCGAATAACACAAAATCGCATAAAGTGAGTTGAATTTAGCATGGATGAGATAGATAGGGGTTTCTTCAGAAGAATTAAAAAAATGAAAACTTTACATCTGTGAGCAAAAGAAATTTTAATGAATGACTTATTTAAACTTATAAAAAAATAGACAATTTTTAATGAATGAATGATTGGATAAATGAATTTTATTAATACAATGTTATAAACACCTAAACATTATATACTTCTGACAGTCTTCAATCCGATGATGAATGGACTGGATCTGGTAAGTCCGGATCATCACTCTCTTGCTCTCTTGAAATCTCTGGAATGGTAGGCTGATGATCATCAACTTTTTAATGAAACAGTCGAGACTTAGCTGATGGGCAGCATTCTTCCTCTCTATTATAGTTCTTTGTAGCAAGCTAAAGAATTCTGAATTTCTCTTGCAAGTTTTGCACTTCTAGTCCCATTAGAATCATTTGCTTCAATTACTCTTACTTTATAAAATCTTTTCAGTAAGTTTCCCAAAGTTCTTAATTAAATCCATATTCAAAGGCTGGCTCAGCCTAGATGTACAGCTCTGGCCAAAATGTTTGTCACCTCACTGGATACGTTCGGCTTCCTTACAATACTCGGCTTCAGCATGCATTAGTTTCCTCGGTAACATAGGCACTAATGTGCTGGCGGAGGGATCGTCCATTATGTAGTTCGCTAGCAACGAGGGGTAGGGTTCTGATAGCGGCGAGAGAACTGTGACATGTTTAAAATGAATATTAAAGTTTTCATAGAAAACGAATGGCGGACTAATATTATGGCTTTCGTAATAGATAATAAAAAACTATGTGCGATAGGTGGAAGTGATAATTTTTCCTGAAATACTAATCGAGATGCAGGGATGAGAATGACGTAGTCAAACGTCATCCTCATCTCTGCATCTCGATACTGAAGACAATGCCTCGTGCCATCACGAAAGAAATTAGAGATTTGGTAATCCACCATAGAGAAAATGGTGTTTCGGTGAATGAAATTGCTGAAATGTTGGACATCAGTAGGAGAACAGTTATTAGGATATACAAATGTCCAGCAGAAAGAGGCACGTTGTCGCCATTTAAATCAACAGGCAGACCCAGAGTTTTTCTCTATGGTGGATCGATGTATAAATTTATATTGAAAAAGCATTTATTGCCAACTTGTTTCTATGTTATTATTTATACATTGTTAAAATTACACATTACAAACTAATCGTTTGAGATTTACATATATAATTCGATAGTTGTATTTGGGTGGGGATATTATATTCAACTGTCTGCAACGATAAGCGAATATAGCAAATTCGAAATCCGTTTATATACAACGGAACATTGTGAACATACGTAGGAATATATTCATAATCGTCGCGTTGAACGTTATAAGTGGAATGAAATGCCATCGTTCAGTTTCTTCCTGTTGTATCCCAGAAAACACTAAAAGATATTACGCACGCAACGCGTCCCTCTCTCGTCAGGGACTATGCAAGGAGGGATGTCATCCATATATACCGCATACTCACTCAATATAAGTTTATTTTACATGTTTGCTTCAAGAACTTCATCAACAATTTAATAACCTGTCTTTATTGGGATTTCCTGCACGAATTCGTTAAGCAGCCAGAAGGCAGCATTGCGGGCTGCTTAGCATCAGTATATTTCATCCTACATTTTTTGCGGATCTGTCTTTACGAATCCATTGGAAATTGTAGGACGTATAGAAGAGACACTTAGCAATAGCTAGGGACGGGTTCGGCCCACTTAACCAATACAGATATGAATCGGGCGACCTGTTAACTATTCAAATGCTCCGGGTGGCACTAGCAAACCGTTGTAATTAATTAAAAACACAAATATCAAGTTTTGTAATGGTCAATACGGGTAAAATTTCGACATAATAAAATGTTTAAAATGATTATTGATTGAATGATATAAATATTATTGATTAATAATAATCAGATTTTTTAATCTTTGAAATCCTCCAACGTATTGAACGCTAGACAACAATATTGGAGACTCCCTTATTCGAAAGGAAAAATTATGAATGTTTGTCAAACTGACACTTAAGTAGCAGGGACATAATTGTGTGTGTGTTTGAATTTCGCAAGAAATGATCATCTTTCCAATTATTACAGTTATAAATTATCATATTTCTTTTTTATACAAAATAACTAAAACATTTGTAATGATATACTTGTATTTAAACTGTTTTCAAATATTACTTTCTTAATAATTACGTTTGGTTTCAAACCATCTGTTACCTTATTATAAAAAAGTAATGCTGCGAGTGATAATACTTTAGAGCGATCAGTCTTGCCAATTTACCTCCCATGCTTTGCGTAACCCACCTCCCCTACATTGAATGCATGTGGGACACGTCTAACGCACTCAATGTAGGCAGCATGGTATGTGGATTGGAAACTGTAGCCGATCATGATTTCCAGTTTCCAGCGCCTAGTTGAAAGTGACAAACATTTTGGCCGGAGCTGTACATTAATTGATTCAAATTCTGCTTTTAACACTAGAAATATTAAACTCAAGCACCATAAGCAGTAACAAAATTTATTTTAATAGAATAAATGTTTTCAATCCATTATGGATGCTCTTCAGCTTCTAAAGATTTTAAATTTGAAAAGTTTACACTCGTTCGAGTCATTACATCACTTGTATACATAAAAGGTTTAAAAATTTAACAACTATCAAATTAAAAACAAACTATTAATAAGATACATATTATATATAAATGTGAACAAATTAGCAAAATAAAATAACAAGAACTTTAAAAGTTCATAATTTATATTTAATTCCGTAACTCCATGCACTGGAAATTGATGTACTGGGTTGTTCATTTATAATGTTCTCCTTTCTGCTATAACTAGCAATTCTTGTAGATATGTTTGTGTTTAAAGCCTCTTCTTATAATTCTTGCTGGTTTCCAATCTATATCTAGTTCATATTCGTAAAACCTCTTAACCAGTGATGTACTTAAACAGCTGTAGGGTTCAAGATTCCACCCGAAGCCCTACCACAGTCCAAGCCCCGCATCACCTCTGTGCTGGTTTTACGATTCGCTCGTATTTTAATCGTAACAGAAATCTCATTATTGTCTAACCACTCAGTCAGATGATTTAATCACCTCGAAACAATGCTCCATCAAAGTTAACCAACTACTTTTATTAGAATCAAATTTAGAACTTACGATTTTAACCAAAATGCTACACTTAAGTCCAACCAGTATCCCATCGGTAACAACTCTTCCTTTCAACAGATTAATTCTTCTTATCAATTAAAAAACGAAAGTCCATCCAATGATGACATAAAACACACTTTTAACAAAAAACCACCAACAGTCACAACACCAATCTCTACATACGTAGAACACAGTCTCAACACTCCAACAACACAAAGCATTAATGGCGACGGGACACACTTGCACCACTTAGTGGTCATCTTTTTAATTGGACTCTTCATTAGCATAAAATAAAATAGCATTAGTAAATAATAAATCAAATAACTGGTATCCAACAAAATCTTTTCCGCTCCATTTTCAAGAGAAAAATAATAGTTCAATAGCATTACTTCTCCTTTCTGTAAATTAACAATTTTTATAATAACAAAACTTCTGCTTTCGAGAATAATCGCAAAGATGGCGTCACTCATAGCCAACTGGCTCCAACGGTAGATGGACCCAAGGTAATTTCCTTTCCAAAACATTACACAGGTATTCATAACATCTTATTGATGTTCATTGATCCTTTGGGAGAGATTCCTCATTGTTACTCCAATATATTCCTCATGCTGTCCTATAATTTCCTTATATATAAGAATTGTATATACTCCTGATAGTTGCTGTTTTGGATAGGGCTTTTTATCATTTCTCAGTGTAGAAAAGAAAGTTCTACTTCTCTAAGGTGCCAATGTAGTCTCTGTTCTTTTCACTACTTCTCTGAGGGGTTTATACGTAGCTATTTCATATGGCAATGATACATATTTTTGCTGTTCTTGTTGGTCTGATGCTATTCGAAACAATGCTCCATCAAAGTTAACCAACTACTTTTATTAGAATCAAATTTAGAACTTAAGATTTTAACCAAAATGCTACACTTAAGTCCAACCAGTATCCCGTCGGTAACAACTCTTCCTTTCAACAGATTAATTCTTCTTATCAATTAAAAAACGAAAGTCCATCCAATGATGACATAAAACACACTTTTAACAAAAAACCACCAACAGTCACAACACCAATCTCTACATACGTAGAACACAGTCTCAACACTCCAACAACACAAAGCATTAATGGCGACGGGACACACTTGCACCACTTAGTGGTCATCTTTTTAATTGGACTCTTCATTAGCATAAAATAAAATAGCATTAGTAAATAATAAATCAAATAACTGGTATCCAACAAAATCTTTTCCGCTCCAGTGTAGTTGGCTGATTGTGTTCATCTTAATAAGTGTGTAAATGATTTATGTACTTGTATGTTTTATTTCATATTTAATATCTGGGGTCGCGAAAAATCTCGTAATGAAAAATGGGGTCGTGAATGAAAAAAGTTTGAGAAACGCTGCTCTAGGACAATACAATGTGTTTGCAATAAAGTGCTCAACACAAGCATTGTCAAGATAATTGCATGAGAAGTTTCGTACTGAATTCATACAATCTAAAATTTAATTATTTTTCAAATGTTTCAATAGCATAGTGGTTGAAGATTTGGTTTTATAATAGCATCAATTGCTGCTGATTCAATTGTTAGCTTTGATAATTTTTTTATTTTTATTTATTTTATTTTCTCTTACATTATATTGTTTTATATATATATATATATATACAGTCAAACCTCTTTAAGCCGCCCCTCT
>AYEL01079868.1:0-18497 GCA_000484575.1 Olivierus martensii | reverse complement strand
TTAAAGAATTAGAGAAAAATAAGCATCTTCCCCGATCCACTCTAAATAAAAAATGTACATAAAAAGTTTTATTAAAACAAAAAACTGAATTTGTTTTCAAACTAAAAAATATGTAATTTTAAAATATATTTATTTTGTATTTTTAAAAATTGTAAAGTTAATACTGTAATGATTAAATTAAATCACAGATTTCAAAAATAAGTTGAAATTAATTTATATTGATTTATAAAGTTGCATACAATTTTAATGCATAACAAGAAAAAAGAAAAGATATATATAGAAATAATAAACACAATACATGCCATTCTTTCAATATAACAACAATGTATAAGTTGGCAATGGGTCTCTTATATATATGTTGCAGGATAAACCCGAATTCAGGAAATACTAGAATGTCCTAGTCAAAACGAGAACGTCCTAACGCTTTAGACCGCTCGGCCATCCTGACACACTTGTCGGACGTTCTAGTATTTCCTAGGCCGAACTCGAAATGCCGAACATTTCTTATTTAAAGTCCGGAATTTCTAGTTTTTCTTAGTCAAAACCCGAATTGACAAACAGTTAAACAAAAGTCTTTATTTCTCAAGTATTCTCGCTCATAGTTCGATATTTGCCAGCAGAAATTTCTTTCTTTAGAGAATATCCGCCAGGATAAACAAATTTCATTTAGGAAGGCTGTAATCTGCGCTAACAGAAGTGCACAGGACTAAATCCGTTTTCGATGCACGAAGCATTGTGCATCAAAATTATGTCTGTACAAAAGAATAACATTTTGTAATTCTAAATGCCACAAAAGCCAATCTTGCAAAAATAAATAAGAAGTATCTAGTTGTTTTTCAACTTTTAAAAATTTTTAATCTTCGTATTTTATGCTGAACTTCGACTAATAAAAATATTTGTCCATAAAAATAAAAGAAATTGGCAATTTCAGTTTTTTAAAGTCAACTACGTAATAAATTCACAAAGGAATAATGATTAATGAATTAGAGCTAGCTCTGTTTTCGATGTGTCTTATTTCATATTCTCAACAGAAAATAACAATGAAATTGCTATTTCCTATCGAGTAATAAAAATATGCATTATGTCCATTATAATAATGTTTTTAACCAATTCATGTTTTTAATCAACAATTTTTATATTCACGGTATTACTGTAAACACAAAAATAAAAACAAAATTAGGTAGTTCTTATTTATTTTTGCAAAGGTAGGCTTTTGTGGCATTTAGAATTACACAAAATGTTATTCTTTTGTACAAACATAATTTTGATGCACTATGTATATATGTATGTATGTATGTATGTATGTAAGTATGTATGTATGTATGTATGTATATATATGTATGTATGTATGTGTGTAAATGCAAATCCGGCTCTATATATATATATATATATAGAGCCGGATTTGCATTTTTAGAGGCCATAGGACGCGCAAGGCTTTGGGGCCCCTAAAAATTCAAATCAGCTACGTCTAATTTTAAAGCCTTTAAAATTTTACGTTCTGTTTAGCACTTTAATAAAAACGATTTTTCTTATTAAAAGTTTATAAAAGTTGAAAATTGATTGATAGTTTTGGGGTCCGTAGGACGCGGCCTAGTCGGCCTATTGGTAAACCGGCCTTGTGTATATATATATATCAAAGACCCATGTGCCATACTATTTTGAAATCATAACACAATACAGTAGTGTACTTTATATAATTTAAATTTATTTATTTTTTTTAATAATTTTATGTTGCTTTCCATGTGGTGAATATAGATTAGTTTTGTGGTAAGGGAAATGGGAACTACCATTCCAGATACCATAAGATAGCAAATCAAAAATTTTAAAATCAATTACAAACATATAAAACAATCTCATGAATCCAAAATGATTTCAATCATAATTTCTTTAGATAAGTGATTCTATCTATGCTGCTTTGAATAACATTGCATTTTCCAGGGAGCAAGCAACTGCTTACTATCATCTGGCTTATTTCTAAAAATAAACAAGATATATAAAGTCATCATACTATATTTGTAAGGTTTCGTGTGACCTAATAACTATATAAATTTGTATATATATTCATATACTTTATTACAAGAATCAAGTCATTGAGACAAAATTATATTAGCTGCTGCTTGGCACCTGATAGATATGTGATTATACTATCCATTAAAAATTTTTCAAAAATTTTTGAAAGTTCATAAAACAATGATTGCAAATTATTCTAGATATGTGTAATCTCTAATATAACATATTTATCCATATGCAAATTTGTACTACTGTATAGTAGTAATTTGTTGTTCTGTTGGGAAATACTAAATCAGAATTAAAAAATATAATTTATAATTACCGTATAATTATAATAAATTTAAGACCAATATTTAAAGAAAATTTTATAATTTTTAAATAATAAATAAAGCTACAATGATTGGATTGTTTGTTTATGCATTAGACCTAAATTCAAAATTGTTTTGACAGCAGATTGGAAATTCAAAATCAAATGACCAGAAACAGGCTAAATAGATCATGACAGTAGTAAGCTATAGTATTATAATATGCATTTTTGTATTTATTTAATGTTAGAACATTTTAACATTATACGTAAAATGGCAGTGGGTTTCTGAAATTCAAGAACTGATCAGAAATTTTTATATTGTAATTAATGGAAAATGCATTTTCATTTTATGAATTTTCATTTAATGAATGTTCAAGAACCCCAATATCTCAATAAATCAAGAGATACATGCATATCATCTTATAAATAAACCTTATACAATATTATATATACTTTTTGTTTTAATCCAAAAATATATCAATTATGTATTGAATTTGCAATTCCCTATCATATATTAGTTGGAATAAATCAGGTGACTGAGGAAGGAAGGGGCTCTCATAAAAATTACTCCAATCAATTGCAAATCCAAAAAGTTTTGATGGCTAAAAAATAAATTATAACTAAAAATATATTTTACATTTGTTCCTATATTTATATTTACACTTATATATTAGTTATTAGTTCTAACTAGTGATTCCATCTTTATATATTTTAGAAAACAAAAATATATATAGATATTAAGTATTTTTTAAAATATGTTTTGAGGTGGTAAGTCCATAGCTCCCTCTCTGGATCTTCCATTGACTACAATATAATCAAAAGTCATTATATATATATAATCAGGGATTCCTTTTATTAAGAAATAAATATAGCATTAGAGAAGTTTTAATAATTAACATAAAAAAGCTATTTAGACACATTTATATTATATTTATCATTTGTTTATACTTTAAAATTATTTATTATTAAGTGCTTATAAAAACATGATATTTAAACATGTTCTCAAAAATGGTTAAATATTGTATATGTTAAAGCAAAAGTGATTATTGGTATTAATGCCTAATCGTCAGTTATTTGATAAATTTCACTATATTTCTCACTTTTACTGGCGATTTTGCATAATTTCCAAATAATGTTGGTAAATTTGATAAATATGGCTGAATATATTAATTTTAAAGAGATTTTTGCATAATTTCCAGAATGTAGTTCATAAATTTGATATCATGAAATTTCCCACCTTTTGTTGTTTTAATTAATAATTTAATTATTTATTTAACTGTTGTTTCACTTTTACAATACTCTTTTAGCATTCATTCATCTTTATCTTTGATTATCTCTAGCCTTTTCAGTATGTTTTCAATGATGTCTTCCACAATCTCATGTCCAAATCCGTGTCTCTTTTCAAAGATGCTTTCCAGAGTTTTCTCGAGGATACAAGTCTGGATGTATGCTTCTATATTTAGGGGCAAATCCATAGCTTTGATATGATTCTTGTGATAAGTTGTGGCAATACCATCCAGAGTCATCACATAGGAAATTATCTTTACTTGGCACTTATACATCATGCTCAGTTCATTTCCCATTAATTCATAATTCCTCATTTTTTCATATTCAACTGTTGTTAACAAATATTGATTTGTGATTCCAACCTCAGTAAGCCATTTAATCTTTCATTTTTGTCATATACAAAAATATTGGGTCTATCATGTTCAGATTTTATAGGTTTCTTTATCTAGGTGTCAACTTTGATTTCCGCACCTTCATTTGCAATTATTTCTTGAACTGAGTGAGATCTTATTTTCTTTGACCGCTTAAAACTGAACTTATTACATAAATGAAGACTAATGCAGTGAGCTATTTCATTACTCAATGAGATTGCAATATTTATCAAATTTACCATCCTAGACTGGCAATTATGCATAATGTCCAGTAAATTTGTTTAATTAAATATGATTTATCATATTTACCACTACAACCTGGCCAGTATGCATAATGTAAATGTGATTAATTTGCAATAAATGAAATAAATTTATCACTTTTACCAAAATCATTGGTGATTGTGCATAATAACCAGCGATTATGTATAATCACTAGATTAATCACTTTTACTGTAACATATACAATAAGGAACTTTTGAAATCATTATGGTTAATAATATGATGTTTGCTTTTCTTTTAATAGGTTATAACTCAATGTTTTAATATTTACTATTGATATATAAAGAAAATTTTAAAATATATACTCTGAATATCATAACATACAATATTTACAAATCACTTTATTATATTTTATCAATCAGAATAATTTGGCTATTAAATAAAATAATTCTATGAATTTAATTTGTTAAATACAACATAATGATTTACAATTATTTCCAGATTTTTACAAAAACAAATCATAAATTAAATTAAAAAAAAATAACTAAGAATATATAAATGTCATGAATATATAGTCATCAGGATCATCTGAAAAGAAAAATTGAATATATAAATATTTTATGATTTGGTATATAAAGTTTAAAATTAAAAACATTATAAACTTACTTCTTCTAGAGATATAATTGTGCTTTCTCCAGCTTTATATTCAATTGCATGATATCTTTCTATGGAAAAGTAATTCAAAATTTTTAAAATTTTTAAAAATTAATTACAGTAATAATCTTATTTTTAGCAATAATTTATTATTGGTTCGAATAATTTTTAAATTTTTAAGATACATATAATCCTGTTTTAATAGATGAAATAATGCAGAGATATTTTTTCATGTTCTCTTTATTTATATATAAAATCCCCAACTTATAGTTTCAGAAAAAAGGTAGATGCAAAAATCCTTTCATTTATGTTGAATTTTCATAAAATATGAATTAAAAATTCATCAAACAATTTACTTTTTTTTTATAAAAATATCACATATAGTTATAAATTTTCTTTTCTATACTTAGAGTATGATTATAAATTCCATTTGATCATTCCATTTGCTATTGTGCCAATTCTTGTATATCAAATTTAAGCATTGTTGACTTAAGCGATTTTTGATTTACACAGAAATTTTTTGGATGAATTAACTGCATAAGTTCGGGACCTACTATACAGACATTTCTTGATATATATATAATCTTGAGTTGTGCAGTTTCACACTTATACAACTTTCCAAAAAAATCATAATACTATAGCATAACAAAAAAAATATATTAAGACAATAAGATTTCCTAATTTTAAATGTGAATTATTAATATTAAAAATTTCAAAATTGGAAAAAAATATATATTTTTATAACTGCTTTTAATAGCATTAATGTGAAATAACAAACTCAATATCAGTATTTTGATATTCACATATTCCTATTTTTTAGCAATATAAATTTCAATATCCCAATATTGTAATACTATATTTTAAATTCCCCCTAAGAATGAATAAAACACTAATAAAGTTGATGAAACAATGAATAAATAAGTAGTGGATATGTGATAAAAGAGTGCATATATAGATAACTATGTATTGAATAACTATGGAAGCTCACTGTTCACGGAATTTTAGCAATAAGAATTTATATTAAATATTTCAATAAATGTTATTGTCATGAAGCATTGTCAGATAAAGCAGAATATCAAATAATTGATACTTTACTATATTTCTTGCAATATTGCAATATTTTTTAGCAATAAGAATTTATATTAAATATTTCAATAAATGTTATTGTCATGAAGCATTGTCAGATAAAGCAGAATATCAAATAATTGATACTTTACTATATTTCTTGAAGTTTTTGCTAAAAGTCTTTGTTTTTTAATTTATAAAAACTCATTACTCCCAAACTGAATAAGTATTTTGGAAAATTGATTTATAATTTCTATAGAGTATATTTAAAGCATTTATATGTTATTAAAATTAATAAAAGAGATTTAATTTTATAATAAAAATAAAACATACCATGAGCTAGATAGAGCTTGACTAGAGCCAATATAAAAGTTTCAAACAAAAAGTAATTGTTTTTGGCAAATCTTACAATTAAACATTCCAATACTTTATTGCTAACTGTAATTCCTAAATATTGAAATTTTAAAAAATATTTATTTTTAATTATCAATATTCTTATAATAATAATTATTTTAATAGATCTAAACTTTTACATTCCTATACTGTTTATTATTGGTATTTAAAAATTTATTATTAAATTTTATTTGAATAAAGTATTTAAAAATTCATTTAAATGCTAAGAAAAATTCCTTAAACTTAAATATATACATAAGAGATCAATGATAAATTGAAAATTTTAATTATCAATGTTATAAATTTATATGTGCTATCTGAAAGAATTTCAAATGCTGCAGATTTACTTCTTTATTATATCTTAGATAACTGCCAATTAAAATTAAACTAATATTAATTAAAATTAAAATTATTACAAATATTGCAATAATTTTTTGCTGCAAATAAAAACATTTCTTGTTCCTTTTTCAATAAATAATAGAACATTTGAATATGTGTATGTATGCAATTTATTTATTTTTTAATATTAAATGAATATTGTCCATAATTCTGTTTTTTTCATATTTTGTGGATTATCTGAGGAATTGATTATCCAGGTAAATTCATTTCTCAACTACTCTGATTAATCAGAAATATATTGTATTTGATTTAATAATTAAATTATATGGTAAAAATTTCCTTAACTATTTTTCCATTATTTAATAAGTAGAACATTTATTCCTAATATCTATATGCCAAATAATTTTAATATAGTGCTTTCAGTTCTTTATATAACTCTTCTTTAAGGGAAAAAGATTAAAAAAGATAGGATATTAGGTATTTAAAACATTCCACATAAATTCCAAGAGTTATGTAAGAAAAAATTAATAGTCCCAAATAGACTTCATTTATATTATACAGAAACTTCCTGAATTATGTAGATGGATTTTTCCATCAAACTCTTTCTTCCAAAACATATACAGTGGATTCCGCTTAATTGGGATATGTTGGGACTAAGCCATTTTGGCCCAATTAAGCTGCTGCCCCAATTAAACGAAGTAATAATAAATTCTAAAATAAAATATGTAATTCTTAGGTAATTAAATAATAATTAGGTACTTATTTTAATGCTTTATTAAAATAGGTACCTAATTACTTTGTTTAATTTCTTGTAGGAGACTCACTATGGTAGATTTTGGTTTATTTCAGCGAGTCTACCATGGCTTGTATTAAATGGGCTGGCTTTTAATTTTATCCAGCCAAGCAATTTTACTTGAAAGTGTAAAATCATTTCTTGGCATCTTGGCAAAGATTTAAAAATTTTAAATAAAATCGACACTGTAAATGAATATCGCTAGGTACAGTAATGGTAGACTCTTAAGTAGATGCACAGTTGCCAGACTCACGACAATAGATAACTGATTCTCATCACGCTAGTGTTACCAAATATAATATTGTTATGTATTATTTATCAATGATGATAGTTATTTATAATTTTATTAAAGAATGAATGTTTATATTAGTGTGGTGACAGTGTGTTGACGATGTGTATGTAATAGGACACGAAGAAACGAGTCACTCCATTGATATTTGTCTTGTAGAAAGGTTTATACCTGAAAAATTACCCTACAATATAAAATGTTGTTATAATTTTTATATAAGGATTTTTTTAAGAAAGCACAAAAGAATTGTTATGTATTATTTATCAATGATGATATTTACTTATAATTTTAGTAAAGAATGGATGGTTATATTAGTGCAGCGACAGTGTGTCGACAATGTGTATGTAATAAGATGATAAGAAACGACCTGCTCCATTGTGTTAGTCTGTTGTTAGAAAGGCTTAACCTGAAAAATTACCAGTACAATAAAATGTTGTTATAATTTTTATATAAGGAATTTTTTAAGAAAGCACACAACAAGTATTAGTGTACATAGTGTTGCCATACTTTCGAAAAATCCCTAAAATATATCAAAAATTGAAAATTCCTTTTCTGCTACTGTCCCAATTAAGCAAAAAGTTCCAATTAAGTGTTTAAATTATGTATTAGTTTATTAGTTTGGTTTCCGTTTTTTGAGATTTGGCCAATTACATGGCTGTCCCAATTAAGTGGAATCCACTGTATATCTCAGCACCTATAGGGTTTATTAAATTTTTTTTGTTATTATCTATATAGAATAATTCACCAAGTTTTTATGAAGATTAATAAAGTTCAATATAGGCTCACAGATGTTAAAAAAGGTACTTGAACTCTTGCCAAGTGTTTTCCAACATCTGAGGCAGTGACGTAACCAGCTTTTTTTATTGGTGGGCCAAGGGTGGGCCACACCAATGTGAAAAAACATTCTCCTGTATGGGCTGAAAAATCCCTAAAATATATCAAAAATTGAAAATTTTTTTTCTGCTACTGTCCCAATTCAGCATTTAAATTATATATTAGTTTATTTAGTTTGGTTTTCATTCTTTGAGATTTGGCCCAATTATGTAGTTGCCCCAATTAAGCAGAATCCGCTGTATATATTATCCTATACAGTATTATATTAGGATATTAGAATAAATATATATATATTACATATACATATTGGAGCATATCCTATACACAGGGCCGGATTTACCAATAGGCCGACTAGGCCACGTCCTAGGGCCCTGCTTTTCTAGGGGCCCCAAAACTATCAATCAGTTTTCAACTTTCATGAACTTTTAATAAGAAAAAATGAGTTTTTATTAAAGTGCTAGATAAAAAGTAAAATTTTAAAGGTTCCTTATAAGTTATAAGGAGCCTTTGAAATTAGACATAACTGATTTGAATTTTTAGGGGCCCCAAAGCCTTGCTCATCCTAAAAATGCAAATCTGGCTCTGCCTATACATTACTAGTATATCACAAAGATATAACAATAAAATAGTTATATTAAAGAATAAGCACAAGTCAGCCAGAAGGCTACATGGTAAAGCAATTTCTTATTACAATGGAGGATCCAGATCCCATACCTCCAATTTTTCAGGAGTTGAGCCCAGTTTGTTGAACTCTTCAACCTTCCAGCTAACCCCATAATGAGTATTGATCAGCCTGTGATGGGCTCTTAAAATTGATCACTGCCAGATGCAATATATTCCATGTGGAATATGGGAGCTTAACTAAAACTAATCTAAAAAGCACATAAAGCACATGCACATATGATAAATGATGAAATCAGAAAAAAAGAATGCATGAAAATATGTTGTGGGGCAATGAATTTTTCACATATTTTCTCATATCTCTGCATTATACAAGGTAATCAGAAAGTTATTGTGTACTGATATCTCTATGAGAGACAAAGATACATAAATAAAAATGAAACGTTTTAAATCTATAATTAACTAACATAAAATGTTGTAAATGGTCCCTTCATGTATGTAGGCACATATCTACATGTTTTATCTTGTTTTGAAATACTCAACATATTTAGAGTGATGCTTCTGACAATTTTGTGATAGTTTCAAGAAGGGCCAGATTAAGATTCTTTGAAGTCTGTAGGCACAAAAAATTTTTAAATAAATTATAAAATTGTTCAATAATTTTAATCTGCTTTTAAAAACCTGACAACAGGGGATTTAGGCATGTGCCTATTGTGCCTTGTGGGCAATTCAGTCCTGGCTTCAAACCGAAGGAGATTTATGGGAATTGTTTTTTGTATACATCATTTATGCAATACAAGATGCATGCAATATTTTGTTAAAAAATTATATGACAGGTAATTTTTCATTAAAAAATCAAACTTCTTGTGTTTATCAGTTTATTTCTCATAGTAATATAGGTATTCAATTGCTTTCTGATCATCCTGCAGTTTTATCCATTTTGATCAGTAGATTTTTCTTGTCAGTCAAAGAATCATTACATAAGTATGGATCTACATAAGTTGAGAGAGTCTGTATTCTAAACATCAATCATTAGTATGATTGATGATTATTTTCAGATTGTACTTGTCACAATTTATAATTGACCACATCCTTTTTTGAATTTTTCTCATGAAAAGCTTCTTCTAATTTTATATTCTATTCACTGGTATACTGTACAGATTTAGGCTTGTTCTTTATATGTATTTTAAAATAAAAATATGCAAATTAGTGAGGTACATAAATTAATAAATTGTATGTTTTAGAAATTAAAAAAGTGCAGATATACAAAGAAAACAAGAAATATTTTCCAAATAAGATCAAAGAATATAACAAAAATATTATATACAATATACTGTAGTTGATTTAAAAGGATCTGAGTAATATTCATTAGGATCAATAAATATATAGTTTAAATCACATAAAATCAGATAAAACTTTAAGAAATTTAGCCTTATATACCAAAATTAATATAGAAATAGATGAGAAATAAAATAAACATTATTATTAGAAAAGATCTTAAAAAATTGCTTGAGGAGAAAAATATAATTATTTATCAATAAAAACTTATAAAGTAGAAAGATAAATAATCAAGCAATCATGATTGAAAACAAATTTTAAAGAAATCTAAATCAAATTATTGTTAAAATAAAATTAGATATATTATATACTATTAATATATAATTTCTATGGTAAGTGAAATTTGACATACCTGTTTCCATAAGTAATAATCGAAGATAAAAACTATTTATTCTTTCTTTATGATTTGAATCAAATTTTAAGAAAATTGTCTATATTTGATAAATAAAAATAAAATTATAAAATAACATATATTATGAATAATATAATAATGCTTTGAATAATAACATGTATTAAATATGCTATTATTCAAAAATTTATGCATACATAAAACTCAAATATAGAAGCTAAATGATAGTTATTGACAAGTATGGTTATTTATTATTTAGTGATAAGATTAATCTCTTACGGAAACATATCTGTTTGATATATAATAAGAACTCATTTAATAGAAATTGAACAAATTAAATTGTTTATAAGTGATCAAAGATCTCTTCTTATGTAAAGTCATGAAAAATTAAATAGCTCTTATAGTAAAAGTTATCAATTTATTAAAAAAAAATAGAAAAAATACATTTGGTAATATTTTCAGTATTTCAACTGCTACTTAATATTACAATAATTCTTTTTTAATAATATATTATTATTATTCAGAAAGAATTATTCTATTTATAGAATAATTATATTTGAATATAATTTATACATCATGCTTTTATATTTGTATTTGTTCAAATATTAATTTTCAATAAATTAAATTTATTCCTTCTTCAAGAGCTATAATAGGTTTTTTTTTATTAAATTAGAGCACTTTATTTATCCTTCACTTAATTTTGTCTGAAATCTTTCAACAAAAATGAATATTCTGTGCCATCATAAATTGAAGATATCATAAAATCCACAAAGCTAGAAAGCTAGAATTTTTCTCTTCATTAATAAACTTCCTATATGTTTATGGATAATATGCCATATATGAATTAGATTAGAGATCCTGTTTTCATTTTAATATCACTGGATTTTCATTTCATGAAATCATTTTAAACATAATTAGAAAATAATTTATATTCATTGAAAGATTTAATGATTGTAACATTATAGATACTTAATTAATGTTTCATTAATTTTTCAAAGAAATTTTTAGTTAATATGGCAAAGACATTAAATATTATAATAAGGAATATAGTTTCAGAAAGAAACTTCAATTATTCAACTTTCACTTTAACTGACCAACTATGTTTGTTGTTGTATCTCATATTATCTACTTGGTTTGATAATGCTTGACTTTTAGTCAGTTCACTGCTAGAAAAGTTAGAGAGAAAAATAATCTTGTGAGAAAGAAAGCACAGTGCATTCCTTTTTTGCTTTATGAGAAATTCCCAGTGAAATGACAAGAATGGCATAAAATGCATATTCTGCAAATAAGAAGCAATGTCTCATAAGATAATGAGAGAGACTATTTAGTGACTGATTGATCTGTGTATCATTTTCATAATTATCTTTCATTATCTGTCAATGTTCTCAGTAAAGCATTTGAGATGAATAATAATGTGATGTATGAAAGCTAATATAAGTTGATAAGTATTAAAAACAACGAAAATATAATATAATTTCTTTGTGAAATGATAAGAAAAAAATTTAATTTTTCTCATTGTGATTATCAAAAATGTCATAGCTTATATATAGTGATATCTTGGAAATATGATCAGAAAAGGAACAAGCCTAGAAAAATCTTCTCATTTATCAAATTTTTTGGCTTATTCAACCAACTTTTTCTCCCATATGGTTTGCATAATTGAGATTTTACTATACTTTTGTTACCTGTCTTAATTAAGTCATGTTTCTTATTATTAGTTTAATTATAAAATACAATATTTAGAAATAAAAACATTTTTTTTTGTTTTATTAACAACTGACTTCATTCTAACATTGACAAAAAGTCGATATTTCCAAACTTCATTTGCCTTGTTGATGTTACATTCAGAATGCAAATCTAATAGATAAATATAGCAAATAGTCTCCTCTAGTGGCAGAGATTTTAGTTTCTCTTTCATAGATTGAACTGAATTTTCATATTTTTAAATTTTATTATATTTTATTTTAGTAATACATACCCTCCAAAACTGAAGAGCAGAAAGAAGACAAATTATATCAGTTTTGTAAATTTTTCCTGTTATTAATGGCTGATATAATTGTTAAGGAAAATCATTACATCTTTTAAAATTAAGAATATAAAAAAAAACTTTTATTTTGATAACTGAAAATAATTTTTAAAAAATACTGAAATAATATATTTTTAAAATGTCACTTGTTGACTCCTTGGAATCTGCACTTATATTTATTATTATTTTTAATAAAAATTAAGATTTCAATGGTTTAACAAAAATATATCATTTTTTACATTTCAAAGCCAATTAAAAACAAATTACTTTCTTAAGCTTTTATTTTGATAACTGAAAATAATTTTTTAAAAATACTGAAATAATATATTTTTAAAATGTCAAATGTTTAAAAACTGAGATTCCTTCAAGAGCATTTTTATTTTATATTTTTAATTTTGATCTTCATTTCTAATAGCTTTTCAGGAGACTCTTAATATAATTTATTGCTTAACATTAATTATATTTTTAACCAATATATTGTACAGGTATTCCTCCTATAACATAGTTTCCTGCAACATAGTTTCATTTTAACACAATTTGAAAATTGTGAAAACCCTCATATAACACACTACTTCTACATGATTTTTACTTAACACATTTAGAAAATTATATTTACTCTCCTACGACATAAAATATTTTCATTAATTTTTGTAAATCCCATTATGAACACACAATACACACAGAAAATGCAATCATTGGGAAATACTTTGCTAAAATTAATCATAAATACAATTTCACTGGTTTGCCGTGAGAGGAACGATATGTAGTCTATTTCTGATTCTGATTTGAAATTGAATTAATTGTTGACCATTGAGTATTTTGTGTTCAAAATGTTCAGTTCTCGGATTAAAAAAAGTTTTTATTCTTCAATAGAGAATGTGAAATAGAAAAAAAAACTTTTTTATTCATATATTATTTTTGGGTGTCTTAAGGAATGATTGTTTTGTAGAAGTTAGATTACAGAGTTTGTAAACAAGTAGAAAATACACAAACTTTAAATGCAGAAAAACATTCAGAAAGTGAAACTGATATTGTTAAAAAGAAAAAACGTTCTCGTTTTAACTAAACAGCCATAAGAGAGATATAATTATTAAATGAATGTTACATAGGCTGTATATTTTTTCTTTCTTTTTGTTTTACATAAATTGTTTTTTTGGGGTCTTATAAATATAGTTTTCTTTGTTTCATGTTATTAATATTCTTAATAAAAATTAAGTTTCTTATATAGAATTAAAGAAAGTAATTTGTTTTTTATTGGCTTTGAAATGTAAACTTTGAAATGTAAAAAATTATATATTTTTGTTAAACCATTTAAATCTTAATTTTTATTAAAAATAATAATAAATATAAGTGCAGATTCCAAGGAGTCAGCACTTATAGTTTCACACAACATAGTGTTTTTTTAGGAACTTATCTACTGTGTTATACGAGGGATACCTGTATTGTAAACGTCATTCTTATTAATTTATGCAATCTTATCTGATTGTATTCTGTTGTATTCTGCAACCCTAGTATAACATAATAATTAGATTTATACAAAATTGTGTGTAGTATGAAACTGTGTTATATAGAATTAAGAAATGATATAAAGAAGGAGGAGTTATGTTCCAGAGACATTAAAAAATTATATATTTTTGTTAAACCAGTGAAATCTTAATTTTTATTAAAAATAATAATAAATATAAGTGCAGATTCCAAGGAGTCAGTTAACCCTATGGAAATCTTAACACAGGTAAAACTAGCTTTTCAACTCCAAGTTATTTTATATTTAACAATGCAAAAATTATTATAAATGCAAATATGAATATGATATAAATTGCAATCAAAATGACTATTCATTTTGTATAATTTTTACTAAAATCTATATAAATACTTGGATATTGATAATTCTTGCTCCTGTGACAAAAATTAAATTGGCATTACTTATATGAATAATGTCATATACAAATTGTATAAATGTTACATAAAGTTAGCGCAGTGGCGGTATGTTCATTTAATTTTTTCATATTCATCATTGCTAAGTGCATCAAATAAGGATGATTTTTCTGTTTCAGAATATCTTCATCTTCTGAAAATTTCTTCTGCAGCATGTAGATTTTATTTATCTTTTGCTCTCTTTAAAAAATTAGTAATCTGAATTTGTTTATTTTTGTATAACAGATCTTTGTAAATTTTATTATATAGAGTTAAGTATTTTTAAGCTTGCTTTTAAACTTTGTGTTCATTTCAATTGAAGGAGTCATAGAATATAGATATTTCAAATAATAATTATTTTTGCATAATTGCTAGAACGGTGCTAAGAAGTCAATAGCAGGGATTACAAAAAAGAATGGAAATAGTAAAAATTTACATTCAAGCTTAAACTTTATACAATACAAACCTCAAGGGAATTTAATCCAAATAAACCTAATTTTACTAGCCATTTGAAACTTTAATGATAATTTTAACGATTTGAAAGAATTTAAACTAATTTCAGCGCCATCTAATAATTAATAATTGAACTAGAATTTTTAATTAATTTATCTCATCTCATAATTAGAATAATTAATATTTTATTAAATCAATGAGTGGCATATCTATTAATTAATAATTGAACTAGGATTTTTAACTAATTTATCCGAAAAATTAATAATTGAACCAGAATTTTTAACTAATTTATCTGAAGAAAAAAATCTGCCTCGGCCTTAATAATTAAACTAGAATTTTTAACTAATTTATCTGAAGAAAAAATCCGCCTCGGCCCGGGATTGAACTGGGGATTTTTGGGCTAACCGTCCCAACACCGCTAGACCACCAAGCAGATTGATTCTTCAGACAGTTATATTAATTTAGAATTAATTTTTGATTTTTCTAGCGGTATGACTTCATACCACTAGAAAACCCAAAGATCCCTGGTTCGATCCCAGGCCAAGGTGGATTTTTAATTAATATTTAATTAATAGATGGCGCCACTCATTGATTTAATAAAATAATTATTATTCTAATTATGAGATGGTGCTAAAATTAGCTTAAATTCTTTCAAATCATTAAAATTACTGTTAAAGTTTCAAGGGATATAATTTGGCTAGTAAAATTAGGTTTATTTGGATTAAACTTATATTCAATGTAATAACAGGATTTCCCCATGAAAAAGTTCAAAATAATGTATTATATGCTATTTACTATAATTCTCAAACTATATTAGAGCAAAACCTTCTTATAAAAGTACTATGTAATATAAGGATTGCAACAATTTTCTAACTGTGTTAGAATGAAACTGCATTACAGAAGTATCATGTTATATGAGGATTAACTGTATTAATAATATTTCAAATACTTTATAAAAATATACAAGATATATTTTATTGGTAGTATTGATTACAACTCAAATTAATAATGATAATATAGAAGCTCTTGAATTTATGTAAATTAGACATTAAATAAAAAGTTTAAAAAATATTTTAAACTTTTTATTTAATGTCTAATTTATGTACATGAAAAATATATAAAAAAATTACTACCCATATTATACTTATAATATAATATATAGACACTTCTAAACATACGGAATCCATTGTTATATAATTTCTGACTTAGATAACTTTTAAAAAAATAAATAATTTTAGGATGATTATGACACTGTTGTAATGGTATTTATAATTCAATGTTACTATCAATAACATTATTACTGATTATTAATTGTCAATATTAAAATTATTATATGTCATATTAACTAGTATAATGTGATGTAAATTGTGCATATGCATTTTATTATGATAAAAATAATTATCATATTAATTATTTTATTATAATATTACAATAAACATAATTTTAGCAAATATTTTTATAATTGGCAGAAATTTATATGTAACCATGAAATAGTTAATTTTCTCACTTGTTAAATTTTCAAACTACATTCATAAACCATTAATTTTGCTTAGAATATAATCTATATATCTATATAGATATATATATATATTGATTTGATAAACATTAGCAGTTTTATTATTGATTTTTTTTATATCTTTTAAATTCAAAGATAAGATATGTGAAGTTATAAATCTTATTCTTAGATTTACTGAAAACTATGTAAAAGATTAATTTTAATATACTAAAAATATATTAAATAATAGTGAAAAGTTTGATAATTATCTCTGATATATTTAAATCATCTGTCCTGTATAATTGAGGTTAAAACATTTAGTGATAGTTTTTACTGAATTATTTCTTTATGCAGTTCTTTTTAATTTCTTACTTATATGCTATTAGTTTTATTCTAATAAAACTGATTTAGTTTAAAGAGATCAAGAAAAATTTTCAAAATTAATTTAATTGAAAATGCTAACACAGATATAAAAAATTGTAAAGTTTAATAAAAAACTTAAGGATACATCTTTCAACATAATAAGATTTCTGCAAAGTTCTAAACCTGGTCTCTCAGTCAACAAATGAAGAGCTAAAATAATAAAAATAAAGTTATTCTAAAATATGCTACATAACAACTTATGAAAGCCAGAAAATATAAAAAACAGATTTAAGCAGTTTATCTTACTGAATGGACTTTTTGTTTCCTCTTATTTAGATTTTATAATAAGAGGTCTTATATTATATAATGTTAATGCTAAAACTTTAAATTTTGTTTATGTAATGAAGAATTATTTAATGTATGTTTCTCTTAAGCTGCTCATTTATTTTTTTAATTTGTAACAATTACAAAATATGAACAAAATTTTTATAAAAATTTGAAATTCTTTAAATTATTGCATTTTAATCTTTAAATATAGAAAAATTTATTGTTTTGATTATAAATAGAACTAATAACATCAAAAATTTAATACAGGTAGGCCTCGATTAGTGCGAATAATTGGTTCCACGAATTTCTTGCACTATTCGAATTCGCACTATTCGAAGTATTAACTATATGTAAAATATGGTAATTGGTTCTTGCTTTGTGAGATTCCGGCCATTAGCTAACCTCACGATGAATAACCACAATACTATCTTAACACCGTTTAAGAAATATTTATTTTCATATTTTACATCGTTGTTCATCATCTAAATTAATAACTTACCATGAATTGCGTCTCATACCATCATCAAACCAATCGCCAAATCGAAACCAAAATAGCGAATCGAAAGCGGAAGTTGAGTGCCGCTTGGCTGCCAATTCTGGGTCGAGAATTGAGTGGATAGTCCGATTTGCGATTAAGCATTGCAACTTTATTGAATCAGTAAATTAGTTCCAAATAGAACTAGTTAGCTAAGTTGATGAACCAATGAGAAATTTTTAACAAGTTTTCTATTTGTTTATTAGCAGAATATGACAGCAAAATATAACAAAAACAAATTTTTTTCACAAGTTTTATTTTAAACAAAGAAATCAGTTAATAAACAAAAGAAAATAAATAATATTGGTAGCACAGCAATATAATAGACAAATAATTTTGTAAAGATATCCTTATTTATAAAAATTTAACAACATATACTTTTATATCGCTCAATCACATCCATTTTTTGCTGTAGTGTAATCACTAACCTCTTTTTTTTTTCGTTTCCTGTTTTATCGTCAAAAGTGTTCTTCCTTTTATCCATTTTGATACTTTTTAAAAGAGAAAATTCTGTA